>JADRCD010235447.1:0-19020 GCA_019843815.1 Montemys delectorum
AATGTTTTAAATAAGAACTTTAATATTTGAAATTTGCCTTGACATTGTTTAATATAATGAACAAGTCTAGTTCAAATAAATTTTAATTGCAGCTTTAAGTTGCTGAACTTTCGTAAATGGTTGTAAAAAATTTTAAAACCATTATTTTTCCAAGCAACTGATTGTGAGTACGTCTAACTGGTTCCTTGTCCTGGAAAACTTACTTGTGTTTAGTGGCTCAGAATGTGAACTTGTGTATGGCAGTAATACTTTATTCCTTAGGAAGGTAGAGCGTTTAGGGACAGTAACAAAAAGGCCTTATAGTAAATCAAAATTTAATTTTGAAGAAATCTTAATTTTCTATTTTAGTAGTTTTTTGTGGTTTATGTTTTACTATTTTAGGCTTGCTTTAAATTATTTCTCAATTATTTTTTAGAGGTTAAAACTATATGCCATATTTGCTATTGTTGATTAATCATCTTCTTAGCCATCTTATGAATTCTGATCTTTTTGTTTTCTTTGTAATTTTTATGTTCTGACTCTTTTCCACAGTTCTATCAAAAATTCGTACCAAACGCAACAAAAATAAAGCCAAATGCTTTGCTTAAGTCTACACTGTCTGCTCAGTAATTGAAATATTTTTTAATTTTAATTACTTTTGAATAGCCACGCAACTGTACTAGAACTAGCTAACAGTGAGAAAAATATAACTGTAAAGATGTTGAAATGAACAATGTGTTAATATTATTGTTTAAAATTGTCATTCAAAATTGCTGTGATGAGGAAGGTTGATGGGGTCTAGATGCTTGGAGCTGGCATTCTCTATCAGGTTCACTGAATGAGAGCATCTCACAAAGACTTGTTTTGCTTACATGGTGCAAGCTGGTGGTCTTGGTCCTTTTAACTCAAGACTCCATGTGATAAAAGTAGGTTTCTTGTTGGCAGCCTAGGCAAAAAGGACTGGAGATTCATGGTAAAAAACTACTAACCTGTCTTCTCACCCCAGGGTATGAGTACTGAAAAGGATTAAGGCCACTGTAGGGAACTTGTACTGAAGCCTGCCTGCACTGCCCTTTCTCCTGTTCTTTCAGTTAAACAGAAGGATTTTGGTTCCCATGGCTATCAATCTGGTGTTTTTCTCAAGCACTACATTCTTTTAAGAAAGCTAATATGACTTATTTGTAGAAGATGGCCTAGGAGGATAATGTTTTGTTGGTATTTCATTTTTCATAATTTGTATGTTTTTCTGTTCCATATTAACTTAAAATATTTTGAATTTGCAAAGCAGTATAATCACTTAAAACTAAATAACAAGTATTTATATGATTAGATTTGGTGGCCTAGTTAATAGATAATAGGTTTGGCTGTATTGAGTTTTATATTTCATTAGAATAGCTGTCTGACAAACCTGTGGACATAAACTTTTAACTTTTATTTCCAGATGACTAATTAAAACGTGCTTTCTTCTAACTGAAGTTTAAAAGCTTTGAAATAGCTTTCATAATGCTGAAATGGCGTATTCCCCCCCCAATCTGCCAAATTGGTATTGTACTTCATCCTGAAAATATATTTTGATTTTGTGAACTAAAAATAATTGCATAGTATGAAACATTCTCTATGGTTAAACCTTTTTTCTTCCATTTAATTTGATCTTTTGTTGTTACTAACAAATAATTCGTGGCAGTTTCTTTTTTACTTTTTAAAAAAATTATTACTAGAACCATTCTGCTTGTCACCTTAGTATGCTAGAAATGTTGTACTCAGATCAAGGGTCTTTTCTGGCTTTGTGTTCTCACCTGCTCCTCGCTCTAAGTCACTGCCATGTCAAGTGCAGTGATGGATTGAGCTGCACGTGCAATGGCCTTTGTCACCTGTCAAGCAGGAGAGAAGTCTTATAGAAGCACTAATTCACAGCTTTGTTTCACACTCCAACGGAAATATTGAATATTTAGATGATTATACAAAATAGGGCATAGCAAATGTTTGCTTTAGAATTGGTAATATTGTTGGTTACAATTATTTATACTCAACCCTATCATTAAACTCCTAATTAGAGGCAAAGAATAAATTCAAAGTTCCTACATAAATATTTTAGAATTTCAAATTCATACTTTGTTACACAAATATTGGCACATAGTGGATATAAGTAAAAGTTGATATTTTTAAATTGGTAAATATCATGTGTACGTGTATATGTATGTGTGATGATGGATGTTCTCACTGTATAGCTTCACTTAAATTTCTGATAACTTGATGGTATGATGAAAAACTACTTTGAGTAATAAGCATTTGTAAAATGTAGTTTTTAGGAACTATTTTTTTATAATTTTAATATTAAACAACAGACTTCAAAAGCTACTTCTTCTACGCTATTTCTTTAACTTCCCCCACCACCTTTTAAACCATCAGTAAAAGTAAAACCTCAAATTGTATAGTAATCTTAATCTATTATTAAAAGATCCTAGAAAGGAAGATTACAAGGTGGATTCAGGTTTTGAAATGGTTTTACCATTGGTTTAGCAGCGGGTGGGCAGGCAGATGCCTGCTCATAGGAGAACCTATTGCCATTTTTCACCATTGATAGAGTAGCCTTTCAGAGTCAATGAGCTCTGTCAATGTGAGCTTGTCAAGGCTACAACTTCATAGACCTGAGAGGCGGTTTGAGAGGTCAGCCCTTTTCAGGTTCGCTGTGATGCAAATGAACTTTAATGCTTAAACAACTATTGGAATTTTTATGTCTGCTCCTTGTTCTTTTTTCTTCACAAAGTCATTGACGAGACATTCAGTGCTTTTTAAATTGGAAGTTGCATTGTGCTAAAGACCTAGTACAGATTTACGGAGGGCTGAAAGCAGTTAGATCATGTTCTTTTCATGGTGCGATTAGAATCAAATCGATTTCCCTACAGCCTTCAGCATTCAGATGGCAATTTTAACAAAGCTTGGGGGCTAGACAAGGGACAAAACGACTGAACTGAATGTTAATTACACTCTGCAGCCTTATTTTCTTTTGATTTGGGGCTGACTGGCAACTAAATTAACAAAAAGTGTGACCATAACTGCTGCCCTATTTTCATTTAAAAGGAGAGCTGCCTCTAAAAGGCTATCTTACAAAGAAACAAGTGAGGGCTGCTGATCATTGCTAACAAGGGCACTTTTTCTTCAAAATTCTTGCCAAAAAGACTGTTCAAAAACTGTAATAAATTAGTCATTGACATATTATTGTCAGAAAGTAGTTGGTTTTCTTATTTTTGTGACATAAAATTGGAAAATATAAGCACTCATCGAAATTTGTTGGTAGCAATGAATTATAATAGGCATCTATGTGACTTCAGTGTCTATAGCTGTTGAGCATGCTGAAGCGTATGTAATGCTGGAACTGGACTCAGTAGAGACTTAAATAAATCCTAATGTTTTTATGTAACAGTCTTCAAAACCAGCTTGTTCCTACCGGTTTTTTGTCTCACTCATTCTTGCTTGGCATGCAAGTTTTGATGTGATTATCAATACTTATTTACTTACGTACGTACTTATTTATATTATGCTTACTTATATATAATGTATATTGTTATTTACTTATTCACATTCAGAATCAGTGGCCATCACTTCCTTCAAGCCACAGCTGCATCATGGTGCAGTTGATCACGTGGAGGTGCTGTCTCTTCCACACCTGCAGAGTGTTGTCTCATCCTGTCACCTGGCACCACGTATTAGCCCTTACTCACACTTCCAGCAGGAAGCGTCCATGCTGTGCAGTCTGCATCAGCATGGCAGCATCCTAGGGAAGTCAGTTGCTCAGCCGACTCCTGCAACAGGACTGTTGGATTGCTAAGTGGATGTTAGTCTCAGATACTACTTTTATGTTGCTTTAAGTAAAAATTTGGCTCTGTTTGAAAACTGCACTAACCAGCATACTGGTTTTCTCATATAGTCCAAAAATTAGTTTGGTTTTGTAGCTCATTTCTTCCTTTATTAACCTTCAGTTATTGGTTTTTTTAGACTTACTCTAAAGGCCATGTGTTTTTGCTAGCTAATATTTAAATTATTGTTTCAAAATAGAGATTAAGGATATTTATTACTATTTAAATACTGCAAAATGTTTCCTAAAGAAGTAGGAGTTTAAGTTTAAATTTGGCAAATGATATTTGCTTGTAAGGCTAATAGTTTTAAATTAGAAGCTAGTAAGTACAAAAATACTTTAAAATATATGATATATATTTAGAAGAAAATTCATGTTTCTTTACAAACTACAGTTTGTGACAAGGTTGCTGCTTAGTGCTAGACCATGGAGAATACAGACCGCTCTTCCTTGCTGTGGGTTTATACTTCTTCCCTTTTCACACAAAAAGCAGCTGCAAAACAGCTTTTCTGAAACCAGTCAAGAGTAAACTCTCCCCTCATTTGTCTTCCAGACACGAAGATCGATTGAGAAGTTATTAGAATGGGAAAACAATAGGTTATACCACAAGGTGAGTCCAGCTTCGTACTGTCGGGTCTGAATTGCACAGTATGGAAACAGATGCTTTTGTTGGACTGAAAATATGAAAGGTGGACGAATGGGCGAGTCTTGTGCCCAGGAAAATGGAGCTCATTTCTCTTCTTTTGCCATCCTCATGTCTAGCTGTGCTTGCACTGGAGACTGAGCAAAAGGAAATGTGAAACGAACAACATGATGGAATATGTAAGTTAAAGGGCTGTTTTGTGAACTTCTCTATTAAATGATCATTTATTTTGTTTCTGATCTTATTCTTTCCGTGATTATTAATCAGCAAAAGTGTCAGGAGCTTAATCTCCCTAGTGCAAGGATTTTCTACGGTTCACAGATGCCTGGGTTTCATGTGCAAGACTGATTTATAAAGTTATGAATGACTTGAAAACAAGGCTTCACTGTGTTCTGAAAAATAATAAATTAATTGCTAAGATAAAATGGCTTGAACATGTGCTGATGGAGTGTGAAATTTTAGATGCTGTATAAAGAATAACCACAACCTTGGTTACGCAGCACGTCAGATATGGCGTTTTATATAATGCTAATGAGTTTCCAAGTATGGAAGAGAGCCTTTCAGCCAAGCCACTGGAGCCTGAGATGCCTTTATAGACTGGCTGTCTGTGCTCCTCATGGCTGTAGTGGGTTTTCCAAAGTGTTACTAGAACATTGCTTGTGCAGTTACCTTAAATGTAAACAGATGTTGGCCAACCATTTTGTCCTTTAAAAGATGGATAATTTTGCCTACACATACATACATACATGTATATACACACAATTATTTTAGAAATTTAATTTATTGATGCCCTGACTTATTTGAATAATTGTTCTTAATTTGAAACAGAATACTTTAAGAAATTATGAATTTATTAATTCCCCTTGAATTTAGTGTTTTACTTTAAACACGAAGAGGTTATTAGATTAAAGAAAAAGATTTAAGAAAGGAGTTAATTGTTGAAACTAAAGCCAGTCTTTGTGAAAGACCTGCTGTTATATTTTTAAGGAATTTTCTCTATTCTTTGAAAGTAACTCGTGTGTGTGTGTGTGTGTGTGTGTGTGTAAAAGATTGATTTTTAAAAGTGTTTAAATAGTTGGAAATGCTCATAAAACCATTTTCTGGTTCTTTCATTATCAAATAGCCAAATCTTTCTCTTCTTGAACATCAGAGATGCTTTATGCATTCTCTCTGCAACCTCCAAACTATTTGTTCACAAATTAAGAAATTTAGGTTTTATTTTTATGACATCACATTAATTTTGAAGTTGAGAAAGACACACGCTGCTTCTTTATAACCATAAAAAGGGAACGGCTGGGAGACTCCTGTGAGCTTGGCCTGGCAGGTGCTGTCATTTCATCATGAATGGTAAGAGGTCTGTGACCTATCGAGAGAACAGCAGTAGTTATTTGGGACATTTCAAGGGTTTCACGAAATAATAATAATAATTTGCTATTATGCTTTTATAAACTAAAACACCAAGCTTAAACGTGAAGCTTTAGTTACTTTTTGATGTTTCTAAATATACTTTGGAAAGGAAAAAAAAAGCCAATCCCAAACTGGATATAGTCCAGTGGTAGAGTATGTGCCTACCACACAAGGGGTTGGATCTCTTGTATTGGGAAAAGAAAAATCTAAATTCTGTGATTTCCAAGTGGAGCTACATGAAAAATGTTCATTCATATAATATATGCACTGGACTTTCTTTTTCTTTAAGAAATTCTTTCATTACAATTAAATTTGTAGCTCTTTAAAACGTTCTGAACTGTATACTTCATGAAAAATTTTAATTTACCTTGAATTTTTATATAATTAAGCACTTTTAAGTGAATTATATTTCACATAATCATAGAAAGTATACAAAAAGTAGTTTTTTTTTCTCTTTTTTTTTTTCCCCTGAGACAGTGTCTCTCTATGTAGTACTTGCTCTGTAGACCAGGCTAGTCTTGAACTCACAGAGATTCTCCTGCCTCTGCCTCCCAAATACTGGGATTAAAGGTGTGCACCATCACGCCCGGCCTAAAATTGATTTTAAAGTGATTTTTTAAAAAAGATATTAGAATTTAATGTTTGTGGTACTTGAAAATAGGAATAAACAAAGCTTGAAAAGTTCTTTAAAGCATTTCAGCATTATAATCATAGTCTAGTAATAAGAAAACGCCTCTTTAGTCAGTTAGTTTGAACTCTTCTACTGTGCATATACACTTTTGCCTATAGCTTATACAACCTTTTTTGTTAAAGTACTTCCCTTTGATTATATTTTGACTTGATTATATTTCAACTGTTAGAAATAATCTACAAAAAATACCAATGAAAACTATTATTTTTGTTGTTGTTACTTGAGTATGAAGTACTTGTGGGGTTTGTGTACAAAATCATTTTCAGGAGACTGTTCTTTAAAACTAAAGGCAAATTCAGATAGACTCAGAAATAGCCACATTGGACTGCGGAGTTGGTCCCTCAGTTAAGAGCACTTGTTACATTTACAGAGGACCCAGGCTCAGGTATCAGCCCCTTCATGTCAATGCATAACTGTTTATAACTTTAGCCCAGAAGATCTGACATTCTTTTCTGACCTCTTAGGGCACCAGGCATACACATGTTTTGCGTGTTTGTGTGTGTGTCCATGCAAGGAAATCACATAAAATAATAAAATAAAAAATAGCCACTGTTTTACATTTTTAAAATTTATACTATAAATTGGTATGCTCACCTCTGGAGCTTGAAATTTAAAAACACTACAGTAGAAGATGCATTTGATTACCAAAGTATTAATTCAGTGTGGCCTTGCAAGTTATTTAAATATTGGATCATTACTTTTAGAGCTACAAAGAACCTTTCCATCTGCTCCTGTCTATTTATGGGCGAAGACCGTGAGAAGCAGGGCAAAGGGGCACAAAGAAAGAAACAGGGTGGAAGAACAAGTACCTTCTGAAAAGATACATTTTTATTTTATACGTATGAGTGTTTGGGCTGCAAGTGTGTCTATGTACCAGATTCATGTCTGGCGCCATTGAAGGCCAGAAGAGGGCATTGGATTCGCTGGGACCGGAGTTAGAGTTGTGAGCTCCCGTAACCACTAACCAGGTCCTCTCTAAGACCAGCCGTGCTCTTAACGGCTAAGATTTCTTTCCAGCCCCAAGAACAGTGTTAAACATCGGTTTTCCTTATACTTGGACAATTTCAAACATGCGTACAATGTGTTGTTACCCTTCTCCCTCAGTTTCTCTTTTTCCACTCCCAACTCCTCCTGAACCCATCTTCCCAGCACAACTTCCTCCTGTTCATGGGTACTTATCATTTCTTTGTTTTTAAAAATAACCTGCTGGGTTTAATTAGTGTTGCTGGCCTGTGCATTGGTAAAGGATTATTTACTGGATCTTGGACAACTTAGCAGTGCCTACAGGACTCTCGCTCTCCCAGCAGCTATGTATGAATTGCTAGTAACACTTCAGTAAGGGGTGAGGTTGTGTGATCCGTTTTCCACCTGCGCCTTGGAATCTTGACTTGTAAAGTCTAGTGCAGGTAACCACAGCTGGTGGGATTCAGTCGTGCATTGAGCATGGAGTCGAGAAGGCAGGCTCTTACACTCTTCTCCCCCTCTTCCTTAGTGTTAGCAGAACTTTGTTGTAGGTTGAGTGATGGAGATACTCTGCTTGGGACGGAGCACTCCCCAGGCACTCACTCTCAGGGAGAACTATTGCACTAGGATGCTAATGAGCATCTTCCAAGTAAATAATAGGTTGGGAAAGTAGCATGGCTGCACGACACCTAAGGCTTCCTGTGCAGTAAGTAGAGAAAGAAAAGTGCTTTTAACCAGGAATGGAAGTGTTCTTTCCTGAGGCAAATCAATAAGCCAGTAGAAAACATAAGTTCCTGGTCCAAGAGGTTAATAACTTAGCACATGATCAGATCTTCCCTTGTCAAGACAAAGTTTGTGAGAAAAATGAGTTCCCAACTTTAGAAGTTATTGACATCAAATAAAATTTTAACAATAAAAGTATCTTATCTATTTGTCAAAGGGATTTGGGGGTTGGGATTGAGACTACGTACCCCTGACTGTCCTGGAACTGGTTATGCAGATCAGACTAACCTCAAACTCAAAGAAATGCCTGCCTCTACCCCCAGAAATCATTGATGAGATTCTGGGTTATCATTTAATAATGATAAAATCAGGGTGGACTCACTGGCACAAGTTTTTAATCCTAGCACGGGGGAGCAAACAACTGGGTCTCCATAGAGACTCCAGGCCAGCCAGGGTCACATAGTAACCTGTCATTAAAAAAGATAAAAATTAAAGTTTTGAAATGTGCATGGATTCCAAAAGAACACTCTGTGTTTTGTTAGCATGTATTAGACATATCTGAGTTTCATTACGACATTTCCATAGTATAGAATGTGTCTGACTGGATGCACTCCTCCCTTACCCTCTTACCCTGCCTGTCCTGGTCCCACTGCGCCCTCCCTTACTTTTCTCAGCTGCTCCTTCTAGTCTTAGGTCTTTTTTTTTTTTTTTTTTTAAAATTATTTTTTTATAGTCTGGTTTGGTTTGGTTTAAGAATATCACTGATGTGCTCACCGTTTCCGGTGGATATGGCTGTACCACTGATGTTGTTTTTAAGGTTTAAAAAAAAAAAATCTGTTTTAAGTTGTTTAAAACCTTTTTCTTCTCCTTTTACAGGTCATCCTCATAGAATTTTTACCAAAGACACCGATTTTTCGACCAGATTAGCATTTGCTTTATTTATAGAGACTTTCCAAGTGTGTTGTCTTTCCAATGGTGCCTTGCTTGGTGCTCTCCTGCTGGTGAAATAATGCTGGTTCTACAGAATCGGGTGGTGTTTCTGTTTGTTTTGTTTTTTAAATAACCGCATGTTCTATGTGTGCATATTTGTCAAACTTTGCAAGTTATTTCATACAGATGTTTAATACTTAAGTTATTGTGCTCTTTTCTGTTATATATTCTGATTTTCAAGGATTACTTTTTGTATTCTCAAAAAAAAAAAATACATTCGAACTTAGCATAAAAATGGCCAGCCTTTGTTATTTTGTCCACAAGGTTCACATACATAGTCCTTTGTTAATTCCTTAATGTAGAAAAACACATTATCTGTTATAACATGTTCATGTACTGTTTTTTTTCTTCCCTTTAGAGCTTGCCACAATAGTTATTTGAAAACAGTTAAGTTTCTCACATAGTCTTTTGGGCCCCAAGCTGACCTTTCCCAGGAGCCTCACCGCTCCTGATGCTTAGTCTCAGTAGATACAGCTTAGCCTTATGAAGAACTAGCAGCCATTTTGAAAATACCTGTCTTCAAAAGAGGTAATTTCTCTAGAGTAGATACATCACAAATGGTGTGCATGTACCTACGATTGCTAGAGTTGAGGCTCAGCATAGAGTGGCTTCAGTCTCCCGAGTTCCAGTAGACAGGGCAGTGAGGAAGCTGTGCTCCAGTTATTGTCCATTGCTCAGCACATCTTACCTACAGAAGTAGAGAATTGTCCTTCTTAAAGTTAAAAGTAAAACATGTGTCCCAATCTAACATAATTGTAGAACGGATGTGTTTCTGAATAGTTTGGAAAGAAAACAAAGTTCTAGAATTAAAAATCATCTGATATTTGATACCCCACTGGTATATAGAGCAGACAGTTACTAAGAAATCGAGGGTACATTTAATACTATTTTCAGTCTTCCCATTCACTTTCATCTAGTTACATACTTTTTTGATTGAAAATTGGATTTAAGTTCAGATCAGGTTAGCTTGTTGCTTTTAAATATACACATACGTGTATTTTTTTTTTTCTGCTTGGTTGTACATATCTCCACACTATAGATTTCTGAATGACCTATGTGTAGACTTTGTTTTTTAAAACCTAAAATTATACACATTTTAATGTGTGTCAAGAACTTGTTCCATACAGTTGTGGTCTAGAGCAATAATGTGAATAACGTTTAAAATTATATGAACTATGCTTAATAATTTGTAAAAAGAATTGGTACTCTCCCTTGTATTAAATCTTTTAAATACCAATTTTGTTAATTTATATACCTATATTTTTAAAAAGTGTTGCTTTGTACTTCTCTGAAGTACTGTGCATACACACACATACACACACACACACACACACACACACACACACACACACACTTTAATAGCTAAATGCCACTATCTCATATCCTATATGGGACTTTAGGAATTGTCTTTAAAACTTTGACTTAAGGCAGTCTGATGTCTATGCCTACCCCTAGCTCCTCCTCCCATCACAGGAACTTAACAGCTTGAATTCATAGCAAACTCCTGTGAAGCACTAAGTGTACAAAGGATTTTAATGGTTTCACACTTTTATTTAACGTTTGTGTAGCCAGGGTAGGTGTGTCCTGCCACCATAATTAGTGCAGTTCAAAGTAATGTGTTTCCAAGATGTAGTGTTCTCTGTGTTTTAGTGTGAAATGATTATATATTCACACAGTGCTGAATTAGCCTCAGGCTTCAGAAAGTGCAGAAATCCACAATGACCACACAGACTATGCAAGGGTTCCCTGTGTACAGCTGTCAATCTGTAGAGTGCCACAGCTGTGGGCTTGAGAGAAACTGACCTAGTTAAGAGGTCATTTTCCCCATATTGTTGGTCAGTTGTAGTTTCAAAATTATACTGTAAGGGTATTTTCACGATTAATATTAAGTATAGGATTTTAAAAGCTTTTATAACTGAAATTAAAAATGTCTTCAGTGCTGAAAAAATTCCTTAAAAATGTGCACTCCCATACTTCACACAAACAGAGAGAAACTAGGGTCCACATATGTATGTTACCATACACAGTCATGCTCTAAGCACTTAGAGTTTCAGTTCATAGCTCACAGTGAGTCTAAGTGCCCATATACTGGAAATTACATGTCTGAGACACACATGTTAACAATGAACCTTGTTACGTGTCCAAGGAAATATTTAAAATGTCCCTTAGCTACTGTCTTCTGATTTTAGGTTTGTAAGTCATGAACCATAGGTATTTTTTAGAATGGATTACTAGCCAGAAATTCCAGAGTTTATTTATAAGCTAATAAATTGCCTGTTAATTTTTTTTTTTTTTTTTTTTTGGTATACCACTGGCTTTTTACAGGTAGTCACTATTACTGTATATAAACTCGTTTCTCAGACAATGTATTTTACAAACTATTTTGCACGGAACTGTGGATATTTGGATTAAAATAGCTATTCCAGATTCCAGTAGCAATGGTAAAACTGATGTGACATTTTTAGCTTTGAGGTGACTTTGCCCTTCCCTCATGAAGGGTTCACTGTATCTATCCAACTTACCAGCAGATACTATACCAACACTCTTTAATGACTAAAGTCCAGTCATTTAGAATATAAACCATGTAATTTTGTCTTAAAATCCACAAAATAGATTTAACAAAACCTTGAATAATAGTAAAAAATAATTTCCATTAATTATTAGAATAGTTTTCTAAGTGCACAGTTTTCAGTCTGTTGAAACCACAGCTTTCCCTAAGGTAGTTTTCACGGTGGTTGTGGAGTGTATCTGATTGTTCCCTTGTGGACACAAGCTAGCCACCTAGACTTTGGAGCTTCCACTGCAGTCACGTGTAAAATGCTCAGTGGTGACGTATGCAGGTGGAGCCATGTCTGCGCAAGTGCAGTTACACTGTACATAGTCAGACCCTTTGACTTTGCATGCTATTTGGCTTCACAGTTTCCCCTTGCCTGACATTTCATTGTCAGATTTGCTTTGGCTTGCTATTGACACTACACCAGCATCCAGTTGTGGCCCTTCTGTCCTCATAGAATTTGTGGTGCTGGGTGTATTCCTAAGGCCTGGTTGGTGATCCATAGCTCTGTTACTGAACTATATTCTCAAGCACTGCTGCCCTCTTGGTTATTGAGAATTTTCACCTAGACTTGGGAATAGTTGAGAATAGCCTTTTGTTTTCATACCTGAAAACATTGAAAATGTTAATTTTTTTTTTTTAACTTCCTGTTCTCAGATAGCTTCTTACTGTGTAGCCTCAGCTAGCCTTCACCTCTCAGGCCCCTTCTACCCTACCAGGTACTGAGATCACAGGCTTGTGCCAGGTTGATATTTCCATTATTCTGATAGCACTGAAAACAGATTTCAAGATGCTGATCCTGTTTTTTGTGACCAGTTTTGTTTTGAAATGGGCGCCATGTAGTCTAGAGTGGCCTGAAACCTTTTATGCAACTGAGGATTACAGGCATTAGCCATGATGCCAGCAAGATGCCCATCTTGATTTCAGGACAATTCTGATGTTCTACAAGGTTATTGTGTTATTTGGCCTCTTTATTTTTAGTTCCTTTGCCAGAACGGGATGGTGCTATGACTACCTCATGATGTCTTTGTTCGGCTGTTGCTTATCTTTTCTTTTTATTAAGTTTTATGTGTGACTACTTAACCTAGACGTTCAGTGGTTAATGATTTGGATATACTTAACAGTGTCAGCATACTATTGTTAAATTGTGTGTTTAAAATTAGAGGTGGGGTACTCCCCATATGTACTTAAAATGCTTTGTGTGTTTAAAGATTGGGGAAGTATTGGCTATAATATTGAAAGAAAATTATATGTGATCTTTTAAAATGTAGGCATTTGAGATACACAGACTATGTTCTCCCTTGGCATTCTCAAACACAATGTTCTTAATTCGAGAGTTAACTGGTTTTTCTGCTTTTGGAAAAATAATATAAAGTCTTCTTAGCTTTGTATCCCAAATATTTTAATGAACTGAACACCAAGTATTTAGTTTTTGATGAATTAGCTAACTTTTGCTCTGTTACTGCTGTGTAAAGAAACAGTATCAACCAACCTCCAACAGAAGACTCCCTCCCTCCCCCAGGGCCTGGTGCAAGCCTGGGAGACCAGCACTCTGGAGCCTGTGGCTAGTTGCTGTATTTGAGGCTAGGCAGTCTCTCACAGCCGCAGGAGAGAACAGAGTGCTGTAGAGCATGGGTTGCTTCCCTCTGGTTTTTAGTTTAGTAGAACATGTCCAGTTTTTTCTCCTTATGTAACAGACTTAAAAGTCTAGAAGGGAAAGCTAGGTATGTTGGTGCATGCCTTTTAATGCCATAGCTCAGCAGGCAGAAGCAGGAAATTCTCTGTGATTTGGAGGCCAGCCTGGTCTACATAATGAGCTCTATCTAGGCCAGCCAAGGCTCCAGAGTGAGAACCTGTCTTAGGTTCTTATTAACTGCACGAAAAATCTAGAAGACACTAAATTGATAGGATCATCCCCTCCATTTAAGAGTTGATTTAACTAGGTGATAACATTGCTATGAATGGAGTCTTATAAAAAGAACTTGCCTTCTCTCATGTTATCAAACCCTTTAAATTCTGTTTCATTTCTTTTGCTAAAGCTCTCAGTGTTAAGGCTTCAGAGAAGATTAACCATTGCCAGGCATGGTGATAAATTAGAGTCCCAGCATTGAGTAGTCTGACTTAGGCAAGAGGATAAAGAGTTCCTAACCACCCTGGTCCACATCGTGGGAGCCATCTCAAACACGAAACAACAAAAATCTCTAGTATTATGAACTTACTAGTAGTAGCAATAGCAATAAGCTAGGCAGAAGTAGAAGACAAGATGCTGAAATGCCCCTTCCCACCCAGAGGTTACTACACTGTTACCCTGGGCTAGCTCACAAGGATGGCCACGAGTGCGCAGAGCCCTTTTTTTTTTTTTTCCTTTCTTCTTTTTTCTTTCTTTTATACAGTCTCCTAACAGGAATTATTTGAAATTACGCTGCTGCAGATGGAGCTTCCCCTCCACTGTTGATGCCCTTTGAGAGGGTAGCAGGAGACCACCTTGGAAACAGAATACTTCTTTTTATTGTTTATTTTTTTAATGTGATAACTTACAGAAAAACCTTCTAGTAGATTGTAGGGAAATCTTTATAGATGTTTCTATGGGCATCAGATCGGTTTCAGAACTCCTGCTGAGCAGGCAGTTCTGCTGAGTAAAGTGGCCTTTCCTGCTTGAGCATTCTGATAGCCTACGCATGGAAGGAAGGCTGGTAACATTTTTCAAAGTTGACAAAGTACAAAGGTGAATTTCAAAAGCATAGATATTTTACTATCATTCCTAACAAAGCCATTGCTAAACAAACATGGTCTGGTTTTTTTTTTTTTTTTTAAATAACTTTCTTTTTGGTTAGTTAAGACTGATTCATAATTAAGTTACGTAGATGGGTTATGTTGCTGGATTGTAGTTATGGTGGCATGGTTTGTGCTCTCTTGTAGGTTATAGTAAAATGTATAAAAATTTTAATAAAATTAAAGTCATAAACTATAAACTTTTCTTATAAAATTAACTCTTCAAATCGGAGGTGGGAATGTACATCTGCCATGCCCACATTTGAAAGGCTAAGCCATCAGGAGGATTTCAAGTTCAGAGATAGCCTGGGCTTGGGCTACAAAGTGAGTCCTGGACTAAATATTCAAACAGAAATCTAGTGTATGAACTGAAGAATTACAAGTTTATGCTGTGTTAGTTTGCTTGCTCTGACTGGTCATCTGAAGGTTTTGTTTTTTTTCGAAAACAAGCTCACTCTAGTCTAAACTGGCCACAAACTCATGCTCTTCCTGCCTCAGCCTCCTAAGTTAGGGAGTTGTGGATGTGTACTGCCATACCTGGTGTAAAAGTGCTGTTTTTAGCAGAATCAATTGTAGCATGTGGTTTCAACAGTTAAGGCTGTGGCCAAATTAAACTAAAGCACAGCTTTTATCATTGCAGAACTTACATAGGTGAGGTAAAGCTATAAGTTCATCCAAATCATTTCAAAGGAAACTCATGGGCTGAGCAGGTCTGTGCTCATGACTGAGTGAAGTCCACATCATGCATACACCCACAGGGGACAGCACTCTCACAGATGTCTGGGAATAACATAAATTGACATCCATATGAATTGGAGTTCAGGACATGGCTTGGTGAATTTGAAAATTTTGCAGTAGGCATTTGGGAACTTTCCACTTGTGGCAAGACAGTGCCTAGCATGCTTGAGGCCCTGGATTCTGCTATGAAAGAAGGGAAAAAACGGAACAGTGTTGTGTGGATCTGACCTCTTGCCAACAGAGGTCTCTCAACTGCCTTACATTGTCACTTAACCCCGTTGGGGCTCGCAGGTTTTCTGGTGAAGTCATCAGTAAGTCTAGCCACTACCCCTGTAAACACACAGTTAGCAGTGCCTATGTTGCATTGTGTAAAGTGACTTACCACACAGGATTTGTTCTATTTGACTCAGATTCCACTACATATACATACCTACACATTCGATGCAAAAGCAACTTTCACCTCCAAAGGAGTACATTTCTTCTGTAGCCAAATGTAAGCAACCATGGCCTGGAAGCACAAATGCAGCTGACTCCCAACGTGTGTGTGTTTTAATGGGGCAGCTGTCTCATCACTTTACAGTAGTAGAACAAAGAAAGTCATCAAATACATTGGTGGAACTACCAGGTTGGTGGAAAACGGAAGTCAGCTGTGGGTCTCAGATGCTGTCTGTTGACATTCTTAGCCTTTTAGTTGGTGGAAGCCAGTGGTGTGTTAATACACTTGAAAGGTTGTACCTGTTACAAGGGTGTGAAAAATGGCGACTAAGTAGCTAATGATATAGGGAGCCCAAGAGAAATTGTAATTAGACTCTGACATCCCCACTCTCACACACATCAAGTCAGTTACCAGCCATAAGAAAGTCAGTTTTTGTTTTTAGCTGTGCATTTGTGTGTAGACATAGGCCACACAGAGGTATGATTTGGACAGAAATACCCAATTCCATTTACTTCAAGATTTTGTAGTATGCACTGCAAGATGCTTTTACCTCCATTGCCTGAATTATTTTACTTAAGATACAAAATGAAAATGCTAAATGAAAGATTTTAAGAGAGAAGCGTTAATTTTTGAATTTTTGCTTGTTTTGCTGAATCATCTCTATTAGAAGGGTTTCGGGGGCCTTGGGTTTTTTTAATTGATACCTTATTTTCTGAATTTCCATTCTTTTACTGTTTTCGCCCTAACAAAAATGAGAGCATTCTCAGAATCGTATTCTACTTCTTTTTTCACAAATGGAGACTGCCGCAAGATGCCATTGCTGCCTGCGATATAGTTAGTCTCTTAGAGTCCACTGCAGAAAGCCTAAGGTAGCCCAGCCTTTTGTACCTACAGTCTTAGATATTGTTAAATAGCCATTCAGCTTTCTTCACATTGTGTGTGAGATGAATATTTCTTAAGACTTTTTGTTTGCTCTCCCAAAGAAATCAACCGAGGAAAAAAAACTCAAAAAACAAAACAAACAAAAAAACACCCTGTAACTCATGTGAAGCATGCAGGGTGTTGTAATTTCAGTTTGCAAAGCGCTGAGATACAATGTTGCTGAGCCAAAAGCACACGATAGATTTAATGTAGCCAATTGTGGACTTTTGAAAAAAAGAGTAACTGTTCCCTGTGAGTTAATTTTGGATTTTTTCAAAATCTCTCTTTTAGGCTTTGTGCTGGATTCTTCCAGACAAATGCGTCTTCCATGTGGGCCAGTGTTCTGCTAAATGCTCTCCGTTCTCCTTTTGCAATCAAGACTATGTTGCTAAGGAGATTTCGCTTTTATTGGTGCCATTGATTTGTGTTAATACGTTTTGAATACCTCTTGGTATTCTTCAGTAGACAAGGCCAAAAGAAAAACTTCCCCGAGTCCCCCAATTTACATGACAAATGGAGCGGTGGTGTAATGAAGCCGATCTAAAGTGGGCAGTTGAAAGGGACCCAGAGAAGGGCACTCAAGTGAGAAATGAAGAAATGCATGAGTGCAGTCTGTGGGCTGCCTTCAGGCCAGCTGCAGGAACTGGCTCCAGCCAGAGGCAGAGTGAGGGAGCGCCTCCCTCTGCAAAGACCACCCACTTCAGGAGCCCAGACTGACACACCATAGATTACCTCACTGTACAGGACCACTTAGAAGTGAGCAAGGCTCCCAAGCAGGCAAGAGATGATTCTTTGAGTTCTTTGAGTCTGGAGCTTGTGCAGGCCAGGCCTCCTTCATGTACCTTTGACCTTAAGTTGCTAAAAGGTCCTCCATGAGTGAGTTCTGGTCCTCAGGATGGACATAAATCAACTTGGAAAAAGACTAACTGATCACATTTGGTTTAGTCTTATATTCCTTTGTATCCCATCCCAGACACCAAAACCTCTTCATTACTGCAGGATGTGAGCAGGTGACTCCAGGCTTGAGCCTCAGTACATGAAATTCCAAAGGACTGCTGTGAGGCACATGTTTACACAGACATGTTCAAACCTGTTAACAGGTCAACACAAATCATGTCTTAACCGTACCTATGTAACTCGAAGACTGTTTAGGTATGTAGCTCAGTTGATAGTGTGCTTGCCAAGCATGTACTCGGTCGGCCCTGAGCACAGTTAGCAGCACCACACAAATGATGCTTGTAATCCCAGCACAGGGCAGGTGGAGGAGGCAGGAGGACCAGAAGTTCAGAGTGTTACACAGCTGTATAGTGAGTTAAGGCCAGCCTGTGATTCATGAGACCAAAGTCAAAAGTAATGGAAACATCATGAAAAAATTGTTGTAGCCATTGGTCATGAAAGAAACACTTCAAGTCTTTTCTGAGTTATTTGGAGATGAAAATTCTAATAGTTTGTTAATTTAGCGAGAAAAGTATAAACTATTGGTTCCTTAAGAACAAGTAATCTGGCAAGAAAATCAGAGGCATCCTGTTGTCATTGGGAATTAGAAATTCCTCTCCTCACCATATCTTTTTAGTGCATTTTTCCCTCATCCAAGGTGCTTGTTGACCACTGTACCTAAAATCCAATTTTCCAGACAGAATCGGACAAGTTTTGTCGATTGTGAAAAAAGACTGTGGTTTGGGTTTTTTTTCCCTTGTAATATTTTTACATTTAGTTTATTTTCTAGCATGATAGTTCTTGTAATATCTGTCAATGGTTCGTATAGTTACAGGACTATTCTTCTATTGCATAAAGCTAAAATTGAGGTTGGGGAATGTAACTCAGCATTCTTGCTTACCAAGTACAAGGCCTTGGGTTCAGTCCTCAGCGCTGCATAAAACAGGCACATTGATATACACGTAACCGGAGCATTGGGAAGTGGAGACAGGACAACCAGAAGTTCAGGGTCATCCTTGGCTACACAGGGTTCAGAGTCAAACCTGAAGTTAAGAATTCTAAGGATGGGGCTAGAGAAATGGCTCAGTGATTTAGAGCACTGACTGTTCTTCCGAAGGTCCTGAGTTCAAATCCCAACCACCACACGGTGGCTCACAACCATCTGTAATGGGATCCAATGCCCTCTTCTGGTGTGGCTGAAGAGAGCAACAGTATACTTGAATACATAAATAAACTTTTTTTAAGAGTTCAGTGGGTAAAGGCACCTGTCATCAAGTCTGACACCCCACAATTCTCTTCACAGAATGCACAGAAGCAAGAGGACCACCCTCGAAGGCTGTGTCAGACCAGTGCAGCATAGATAGCATCTATTCATTTGTCCTTGTGGTACACACAGAAATATGTTTTTAAC
>JADRCD010235448.1:0-37804 GCA_019843815.1 Montemys delectorum
CATTCAAAGATATGAGCCCTGTAGGGTCCATTCCTATTCAAACTACCACAGTAGGGGAGCAGTCTTCAGGTTGTTAAACATAGAGTGGGAGAAGGCCAGAGTGGATATTATCTGCACACACTGTCAACATCCACACATGGACAAGAGGGAGGTTTTGCTATTCCTCTGAGGCTATGCTGGGTGCCATTTTCCCAGGGATCTGAACCCATGATGGTTGGGTACACCAGTGCCATGCGAAGAGCACCAAGTCACCCAAGACTTAACTCATCAATGTTTCCACCTCTCCACACCTTCTGCAGAAAAGAGTCAGATCTATAAAGGCCTGTGGAGTCAGCCCAGCTGCTCTGCACTGGTTTAATAGGGAAGTTCATTTTCCATGATAATTCATCATCACTATAGATTTCATTCCAGGTTATTTTAGTTCTGGTAATCACTGTTGTTAAATAACAACATCAGATTAAAATATGTAAATTTCACAGTTATAATGATGAAACTAATTGTATAGCATTTTAATTGAAACATCAAGAAAACTATTCAGAAAAAGGACCAAACTTATTCACAAAGTTCAACTTGAAAGTAAAGAATAAATGTAAATTTTGATTAATTCACCATTAAGATAGTTTAAGTTCAGTGGACCAGTAGTGGCTGCATAGATAGTGCCTAGATTTTTGTCATTTCTATTTTTATACAGGTTAATTTGAAACTGAAAAATGTGTTCTCATTTTTAAAAATGAAAAGCAAAAGAAATAGACTTTTTATTCTATATTCTTTTTTAAAAATCCTATAGGTATCAATATTGCTAAGTAACTATATTGTTGATAGTTTGAAATCTTATGTCATTTTCATTTATATTTAGTACAATATATTTTTAAACAAGTACACTAACAAGTAAATAAAATATTTGCAAAATATGAGAGTGTAATAGTCTGTATTTAGGAAGAGCAAATCTGAATTCTAGGTCTTTTATTACTCCAAGAACACTGTAAAGTTGTGCAATCATAAGTCTGACTTCCATTGTTCCATTTCATTCTTGGGGGTTACAATTTGCAGTTTCAGTGGCTTCCAAGGATGTAAAGCGATTACTAAGCACATAGGAAAAGAATATTTTGGTCACTTTATATCTATGGTAAGTTAAACTCTTGTTCAGAAATGATTTTCACTTACCTTGGAAAAGCATGTCTCTCTCTTTTACATTGAGAGTTACGTGACCTGCTAAGACCAATACAGTGAGTTTATAGTAACAGCCTTCCACTGGAATCCCTTGGAACGAGGGTCCTAGGATTAGCTGAGAGTCCATCTCAGTTGATAACACGTTGCTTGTGTAAGCCTTAGCACCTGAGTTCAGTCTCCAGGATCCACATAGTAGATAAGTGCAGCAGCAGTGTCATCAGTAATCCATTAATCCAAGCACTGGGAAGAATAAGGGCAAACTCGTCTTCATCTTCTCATACCAAATTGTTCAACTCCAAGTTCAATGAGAAGCTATTTTGTCCCAAAAATATGATTTGGCAAAACATCTGATGTTCACCTATACTCTATACATGCATAAATGTACACAGTGCACATACATGAATACACACACAGGGTCATACTGGAGAGAAAGGGAGGGAGGGAGGGACGGAGGCAGGGAGACAGAGATTTCTTCTTGGGAGATATCCAAAACCAATCTAGCCTTGTGACCCAGAAAGATCACAGAAACCTGAGTCAGCTGACTTTTAGCTCACTTCCAATGCTGAAGAGTCCAGCAGGTGTCAACCCCTCTGTTCATTTGACCTCCTGCAGACATTGTACTAAATAAATGCTCAGTGAAATACTTGCTAATATTGAGTTTGGGGTCTTTTTTACATGACAAGTAGTGACCAAAGTTACAGAGGGGGGGCATCCTGAAGCAATAGGTGATAAATTTTGCCTTTGTAAGTCTAGAAATTTTCTAGAAGACATACATTTGCTCACGTAGAATGCTTATATGATAATTTTTGTTCAGAGCAATGATTCCAAAGTGTTGGGAAATTCTATGCATAACTTCATAGTCATTTGTTTTGGTAAGGACATAAGTAAAACTGACTATCTGAGTTCATCAAATCAGATAAAACCTTCTTGGATATGAAATGATATTGAATTAAAATTATGGGCAGTGAAAACAAAATATAAAAATAGCTAATGCTTATTGAATGATTACTATGTTTGGAGAAATTATCTCAATACTTTATATACACTTCATATTTCATGGTATAATTCTTCATAATAATTTTATGTGCTGGGTACATGAAATGGCACTTACTGCCATTTACAGGATAAGGAAACCAAGGAACATTTTAAGTGATGAATTCACAACCACCATAAAGAAAGTGAGAGAAATGATAAAGAAATTTATTTAACTAATCTTAGATCATGTTTTTTTCCTAACAACAATGGAATGTAATATTATAAAATATACTTTGTAATATTACTTATAGCTTTCAAAGAATTGACTCTTTTTCATTAATAGCAAAATATTTTCTAGATGAAGAAGTAGATCTGGAAAATAGCTTGGTAATGAGAGAGTTGACTGTCTTCCCTTTGCTGTGAGCAACTCTGAATCATATATGCTTCTCATTGTTCACTCTCATGGGAATTGTTTGCAGTAGATGGTGAGCTGTAGGAGAGCAGTGACAGATTGGAACCAGATTGTTCTTCCCTTCCCATGGGAAACATTGGATCCTTTGATTTTTATAAATGTCTGCTTAGCTCAAATGAATTATGTAAATTAATTCTCTACTTAATGAGGATGCTACCAAATAATCTGAACAGTTGTTAAAACATCTGGCTCTACTTTGCAGCATTGATGAGGCCTGGTGTGTCTAATGCAGTTTTCTCTTCCATTTGAACCTTAGTAATCCTTGCAGGGTTTCCGATCAGTCTGTCTGGTCAATCTTATGATATGACCATTGTGAAAAGGCAGATGCAGAGGTGGAGGATTTATGATCATTTTGAATGCTAGAAACTATACAAAGACAGGTCTTAGCAAATTGCATCACAACTAGGAAGATCTGTTCTTTACTTGAGGTTTTAAAAAATCCGATTTAAATTCATAATCCTAAATTTTATCTGGATACAGTCTCTTATTTTCCATTTTGGGAAACTAGTTGAGTTTAGAGGTAGAAGCATCCAAAAGCAAATTTTAGTGTTGGTTTGACCCGAGTAAGAAATGTGACTCAGGACTCTTCATAGGACCAATCTTGTATCTCTACTATTCTGTAAAGAATCACTGCAGTCTCATTATTGGGACAGAGGCTATCAATGTGTCTAGTGGGTTGACTGAGAGAGATTTCTGGAGCTCTACCATTTAGATCTATCTGTTACACTTTTTTTTTCGCTCTACATATAATAAAAATGGGTTCTTAAAATTGGTTGTCTCATTGATTTTTCTCCTTATCTAGTTTTTACGTTCAATTCTTTAACTCGGTTGCATTTAAGTTTTTTAGTATAAGTGGATAACAAATTCCCTTTTATGTCTTTGTTATTAATCTGTGTTACTAACTTTTAATAGTTTGAATAACCCTCATCCTGTGTGTGTTCTTAAGACCCCCATGAAACTTTTGATTTCCCTTTTTCCTGTTTGAATAGAAATTCATTTTCTTTAATCCCACCTCCCACCCAAGTTAAAAAACAAAACAAAACAAAACAAAAAACCCAACCTATTCTTGAACTGCCCATTTCAGGAATTCAGTTGTTGGTTTTACTGAATGGAGGTATGTATGACTCTATGGTAAAAGAATCCTATTCAAAGACATTTCCGCCTGTTTGTTTTTTGGATCAGTTACTGTGCACATAAATCTGGAAAGGAGCCAAGTTATGTAAACACTTAAACTCTGAGGATCCCAGTGGGAATACCCATAGGTACTGCCATAAACCAGCAACTTAAGACAAACTGAACATACATGTTATCATTGCCAGAGAAAGCTAGAGACTAATGGTTCCTGGCTATGGTTGGGAATCTTAATGAATATTAA
The DNA here is from genome assembly GCA_019843815.1 of Montemys delectorum. Lineage (NCBI taxonomy): Eukaryota > Metazoa > Chordata > Mammalia > Rodentia > Muridae > Montemys > Montemys delectorum. The sequence continues at coordinate 3,993 of JADRCD010235448.1, forward strand.
AAGATTTGGATTAATTATGCAGTTATATAGATGACCACTCATTCCTAAACCTATGTATTTTGCTAATTAAATTTTTATTTTGATTTCCTTTTAATTTCATATCAGACAAAAATTATTTCTGAAGCTATGTTTTATACTCTTGTTCTACTAAAGTGTATAATATGTAATTTCATATCATTATAAAAAACTAACAATTATCTTTCTGTGACTACATATAGCAATGAATTCAGTAAAGGATTATTTGAATGAATGGATATTTCCTTTTTTTTAGACTTCCATTTGTCTTGAAACTATCATTCCCAGAATGTAAGTTGAAAGCCATGTTGGGAGAGACAAGCAATGTAACATTTTTCTATATAGTTTTTTTTAAATTACTTTTGACCAAGTGATAAAACTTAAATCTAAACCTTTATGTAAAGAAACACAATCCAGACATTTTTCCTTGTACTACGGCAGTTTCCTCTGTATAACTGCAGAAAGTACAGGTTTACAGAATCAGAGAGCAAAGTCTATAATTGTCATAAGGAAATGTGCTTGGAAGGGAACCAAAGCAACTGAAATGTGAGTGTATGATTGACACAAAGGACAAAAGGAAGTAGAAACTGGACTTTTTTTCACATGGGATATAGTAAATGTATTTAATACATTTAATATATTAATGCACACCATTAGCAATGTCATTGGCACCACCAACTGGACACTTTTAAAAGGATAATTGCTTAAGTTGTTAATATTGGCATTCTAACTATCCTATGATCTAAAATGAAATTGCACTTCCATTTTTATTATTTTCAAACTAAATTACTATAATGTAAATTAACATTGCTTCTTCAGGAAACCAACCCCATTCATAGTATCCTTTCTAGCACTTTGACACATGGGCTACACGTCCTTCAGCACATAATAAGTTATCATAAACTACCAAATTATTGCCTTTGTTCTTCATGAGAAAGCCCCACATGGCCCTTTGCCACTGTCTATCTTAATTGGATCTGTATGTCACACAAGAAGATCCATTTTTGTTTTCAGAAAATCTCTCTTAGATGCTGTTCCAGCTTACTCAGATAGTTTGTTTTTTTTTTTTTTTCTGGTTTTTTTTTTTTTAATTAGGTATTTACTTTATTTACATGTACATTTTCCCTTTCCCATTTTCCCCTCCAAAACAAACAAACAAACAAACAAACAAACAGCAAGAACAAACCCCTTTTGCCTCCCCCTTCCCCATGCCTGGCACCCCACCCTCTCCCACTTATTGGCCCTGGCATTCCCCTACACTGGGGCATAGAACCTTCACAAGGCCGAGGTCCTTTACTCCTATTGATGATCAAATTTGCAGTCCTCTACTATATACCTGCTTCCAGTATGTTCAATCCCACCCTGTATAGTCCTTGATTGGTGGTTGGGTCCCTGGGAGCTCTGAGGGTACTAGTTAGTAATTGTTGTTCATCCTAAGGGGCTGCAAACCCTTCAGCTCCATAGAACCTTTCTCTAACTCCTTCATTGGGGACCGTGTACTCAGTTCAATGAATGGCTGTGAGCCTCTACATCTGTATTAGTCAGGTATTGTCAGAGCCTCTTAGGAGATAGCTATATGCTTGTCCTTCCTTCTGTCCCTGCTCCATAGTTAATCTCTGCCACTCCTTCTGTGGGTGTTTGATTCCCCTTTTTAAGAAGGAATGAAATGTCCACCTTTTAGTCTTCCTTCTTCTAAAGTTTCTTGTGGTTTGTGGGATAGTTTGATCTGAGATGTATGCAGTGGATGGAGTTATACGCTAGACTTTCTCTGACATTTATCTCAATTTTCCTTATTGTAAGAGACTTGTCCTATCATCAAAGATGAACTGGTATAGATTGGTTGTTATATTGTAAGAGTCTGCTCTTCACTGAAGAGTAAAACTGAGACTCAAATAGTATGCAAAATAAAGGAGCATTTTATTTTGCAGAAGACCAGCATTCAGGAGTCCCTCATTTCAAAATGAGGGATAAGTTTGCAGGCTAAATTTAAAGCATGTTACAGGATTTTGGGGTAGGTGACCTCTATCTTACTCCATCTCTAAGAGTATTCTATTACTGAGGAGGTCTGGAAATTCACTGACCCGTTGTCCTTGCTTCAGGCTAGGCAGGTGGTTGGGCAACTTCTAGTTTCTGACTAGCCGCCTGAAGTCTATGTTTTTTTCTAGTAACTGCTTGCCTGGACTTGCCTGGGCTTACCCAGTTCTTAGGTCTCATCTCCTAGACTGCCAATTTGAAGTCTGTCATGGAGTCAGCCTGTCTCATTACTAGGCCTGACTCAACATAGCTCAACACCAGAACACTTGTGATCTTAAAATATTTGTTCCCAACTACCCTTGAGCCATGGACTATGTAATACCCATGTCAAGTCACATTCCTGTGCAAGGATTTGACTTAGTATAGTAAGCTCCAGATACACCAGAATGCGAGATGCAAAACCATGTCCATTCTTCTCTAAAACAATTAATTAATTAATTAATCAATTAATTAATAAATACATAAAATATACTGTGTCCACAATTTCAACTGAACCCCCCCAAAATGTGGATATTAATACTTTTTCCAAGGGCTAGATTTTTTTAAGGATCATTCATAATCATCTTGCAACATTTTCGGTATACATTTTTAAAATTTCTAACTGGGATAAAAAGTTCATGATGCTTAAGTAAATTTAAGATTATATTTATATAAAAACAAACATGCAGGTAAGATACATAAATGTTGTCTTTTTTCTTTATGAAAGTTGCAGTGACCTCTATCTTGGAGACAATCTGGTTCTTTTATAATAATTTCCTGAGTACATACTCAGCACATATGTGACTGAAGCTTGCAGAGGTCAAGCCAGGATGCTGAGATCGCACAGCTAGAGAACAGCTTGGCAGGAACCTAAAGCCTGTGATTGTGTGTCCCTTCAATACTGTGTTTTCTTAATCATTGTCTAAACCTGATGGTCAGGAACAATAATAATATATCTGGGTATATGTATTTGGGATCAACTTAGTAATATTTTAGTGTGTATTTTTGTTGTTTTGATTTCTATTCTTCAGTAGGCTAGGTAAGATGACAGTCATTAGCCACAGCTATGTCACCTGATTGTTAAAGTGTCTTACTATTTACTGAGTAGATCTATGGACAAGTTCTCTAGTCCAGGTGTGGTGAGATAGCTCAGTGGTTAAGAGCACTTTCTGTTCCTCCAGAGGGCTGATGTTTTGGTCCCAGCACCCCTCTCAGAAGACTCGCAGTGACATTTACTTCCAGCTTCAGGGCATTCAGCATCCTCTTCTGACCTCCATAAGGACATGCACACATGTCACACACACACATAAATATACACTCCACAGTAAAAATAATAATCCCTTTATAAGCAGACAGAAAATTTACATGAGAATTAAAGAATTTTATTCTCATAAAAGCCTACTCAAAATGTGAAAAAAAAATAGACTTATGAAAACTGGTGTGGGGTTGTCACTGGTGGAAATAATCCAGGGAATCTGCTGCCTCTTACTCAGGAAATGTATATTACTCCCTCAGAGTTAATACTCAGGATTAGCTTGGATTTCTACTTATCTTCTTTCTTGATCTTTCCAATAGAATCATCTATTCTGTAAAATTCCTATAGCATCAGTAGCTACCTCTGCTTAATGATGACATGCTGTAGTGAAACATGCTTCTTACATATATTATCCTTTACTTTTGAAATGTAATTAAACAAAAAAAAATTTTTAGTTACTCAGTTAACTATAGGTTTAGGTAACACTAACCAGCTAAGTCCTTTAAAAAAACAACACAATACAAAACAAACAAACAAAAAACCTCATAATTCCAACTTATTAACAATACCAACATTTCCAAAATTAAACCTTAACCTTTTGTTAAGTAAATGCTTGTAGAATTTTGAGCCTTGTTTAGTGAGACATTCTACAAAACTTGTGATATTTAAGAAACCATTGAGTCACATGTTATATTATGGTCTCTATTCGTAGTTTTAATTATATCTATTTCAAGTCCCAGTCCTGAGTGAAAGTCCATTTCAGGCATTCTTCTAGTTCCTGTTGGGTGAGGGATATATAAACATCCTGGGTCTTATGCATTTATACAAGAGATCAATCCCCTAATTCCTGACTGTCAGGAGTTAGACTTCATTACTGATCAGCAAGGATCATCACCTCTTCTTAGGTGGATCATCACCTCTTCTTAGGTCAAGAAATCAGTGGCAGTAGCACATCAGGTCCCTGAAAAACTGGTCTAATCATAATCATTTAATATTCCAACTTGTTCTTTGACTCTTTTTCCTCTTGCCCCTCCTCCTTTTTCCCAGGGGTCACTGGCATAATTGCTTTACAGAGGATTTGGCAACAACTGTTAATTTAGCTGCTTCTTGCTTTCTTTGAAGAGGTCAGCTCAGGACCTTTGGAAAATTCCCCCAGGCACCCCTCCCCTCCTGAAGAGAGAAGTCATGAAGCTTGTAGGCTAGAGATGGGAGGCTGATTAAGCCCCTGCTACCTCGTTCCCTAAAGATCAACCAGTTTAAAGGGTGTACTGTTCTGCCAATAATATTGTGCTCTATTCTGCCCCTGGAAACTGTATAAAAACTCAGTGAATGGGCTGCCTGGGGTATCAGGACAATGCCAGTGTGCTGGAACAACAAATTCCTCTTGCTTTTGCATTGATCCCCAGCTCTGCATAGTCTTCAGAGGGTTCCAGTCGCTAAGGCTCATTCGCTTCTTCTTCTTCTTCTTCTTCTTCTTCTTCTTCTTCTTCTTCTTCTTGGATTTCTCTGAATAGCCCTGGCTGTCCTGGAATTCATTCTGTAGACCAGACTGGCCTTGAACTCAGAAATCCACCTGCCTCTGCCTCTGAAGTGCTGGAATTAAAGGCATGCTCAACCACTGCCCCGAGGCTCGTCAGATTCTTACATTCTCATTTCAGAGCTTTAAGTACAGGGGAAGGAAAATATAGGGAGCAAATGGGACAACTCCATCAATGGACAACTCAAGTAGCACTATTTTCAACAGTTCACATGTTAAAGGAAGGCAGCAGTAGTAAGCATATGATCCTTCCAGGGCAGGTTTCTGCTCTACTAAGTGACTAGAAGATGACTTTCAATCTTATGTATCCAATTATGTAGTCTATAGAGTGTTTGGAGTTGGATTCTTTGAATATCTTATGCAACTACCTTTCTCCATGACTTGACCATTTAATCTAGCCTTGTATATTTCCTCTCTTTAATTCCTTTTAAATGTTTTAATTATTAATGTCACTCATTCTTTGTAGATACATCCTTCCTCAAACCAATTTTGATAACAATGTCTTCTTTTGCTTTCTGAACAAATAAACTCTTTATGCTTGATACTTTCCATTACTGTTTCTTCTCATTTTATTTGTTTCTTTCACACACACACACACACACACACACACACATACACACACACACACGCAGTATTTATCTAGGAAGTTACAGTATATCTCTATATGTAAACATTGTAAGAGCAAAGGTCATGCTTTGCATGCCTTTAATATGGAATAATCAATGCTAGTGACAGGAATAACAGAGGTTAGGCTTCCAGAAAGACATACTTACTACTGAATGAAACTTCCACAAGTTTTATCTTCATGGACACCAGAAGTAAAGCCCTCTTCATTCTTTTACCTGACTCAGTAACTTCAATTCATCTAGTCACATCTCTGGTTAGTCACCACTGGCCTTTCAATGGGGCTTCCATCAGCCACTAAAACCAGGGGCTATCTATGACACAATACCAGTGGAATCATACAGTGCCCCTTTCAATGCCCTCTATTCACTGACTACTGCTGTACTTTAAGATTGTCCTGGGAATACATCCCTTGTCTCATCTTTATTCAATGACTAGCCTTCCTAGGCTACAACTCTAATCCTCTTTGACTGGCATAGCTTCCCTGACCCTTTGCTATTTTTAGTGCTCAAATAAATAGTTTACATACAAAGGGAGGCCACCTGATTTGTATCTTCCCCCATACTTTTAAGGACAAACATTAATAGTATTTGTTGGCTTGTACGTGTCTGCTCTAAAGGGCTTTTGTCTGCTTTGCCATGTAGTGAGCATTGCATAATCACATAACATGCTGAATTGGTAGCAATTGTGATTGGCTCTTCAGAATATTGTTAGAGTAACTTGTTCATTCAGCTGACTTTCAGATAGTTCATGCTTTCTTTACTATGTTTCATTTAATCTAATGGAGAGTACATGTTTTTGTGTATTATATATATTTCAGCCTGGCATTAACAGGAGACATTTATTTTGATATTTTTACTTCAGAGGCTGTTCTAAGAATAGCAACTCACATGTTAAGGGAAGGGTGTGGTTAAAAGTATTGCTCCTTTTATGGCAGATTTTTGATCTACCCCAGTGGCTAGACCATGGACTTTAATCTTATGTCTCCTGTTACTTAGTGGATAGAAAAGTCTCTACATTTTTATGGAAATGCAGACACTTAAATGTATATGATTTGACAGCCACATCCATGCCTGGCTTCCAAGGATAGACTTGACTGGATCTGTGAGAGAATGAAGAGAAGACAGACAGATCTAAAGATAGACTGGCAGAATGCTGGGTTTGGAGTTCGGGTCTCTCAGTTGGATAAATTGCAGCATCCCAGAAGCTCAGCATGTGATTTATATACAGTTGAACAGAGGCAGTGTTGTCACATATAGATAAACAACGATATAGTGTTTATGATGTATACCTAGGTTAAGGGAAAATACTTAATCTTAGTAGGAGCTATCTCTTTAGGGAAACAGTTTTCAGGCCATAAATGTCTAGGGGGAGGGTGGCTATGGTAGACATTTTCTGAGAACATTTTGGACACTAATATTCAGTTCCTTGAAGAAGGCCATCCCTCTGAGCTATGGTGTCCATGACAAGGTCATGTCTATGTCAATAACACATTAACATAGGAATTCCTTCACTCGGGGTTTCTTTACTCACTACATTTGACAATATTATTTGAGGAAAGAGAAGAGAATGGAAAGAAGTCAGTTGTCAAATGACTTGTGAGGGCTCCCATCCAGAAAATTTACACTACCATTGTAGTTACAATGTAATAGGTTTTTAAAACAAGTAGTCTGTTGAAGTTGACCTTGTTTCTTTAGATTTTTTCCTAAGGCATATAAAACATTCAAACTGTTCAAATTCATTTTCTCTGTCTAGTGTTTTAATGGAAACAAAGCTCCATCTGGTGGAAGAAATTGCTTCTGGGTTCAGCTTGGAGCAGAAGCAATGAGGTCTGTTTAGCAGGGAAAGTGAATATGTATATGTCTACTCACAGACTTTCCTCTGAACATTAAAGTGGGCTTGTGTCCTGTTTCATTGGTTTTTAAGAAATTACATTGAACATTCAATTATTATGAATGGCTAAGCAATTTATCACCAGAATAATCTTACTGTGAAAATCACAAAGAGGCTCTATACTCTTACTTAAATTTTATATAAAAATTTTGTGTACATATTGTGTGTGTGTATATATATGTATGTCCATGTGTGAGGATATGTGTGAAGACAAGAGACTTATAAATACTTTAGTTTACAATCACTCTGCACCTTTATTTTATTTATTCATTTATTTTTTAATTAGGTATTTTCTTTATTTACATGTAAATGTCTCCTTTTCCAGTTTCCCCTCCAAAAACAAACAAACAAACAAAAACAACAAGAACAAACCCCTGTAGCCTCCCCCCTCCCCATGCTTACCACCCCACCATCTCCCACTTATTGGCCCTGACATTCCCCTACACTGGGGCACAGAACCTTCACAGGGCCAAGGTCCTTTCCTCCTATTGATGATCGAATTTGCAATCCTCTACTATACGCATGCTGCCAGAACAATCAGTCCCACCATGTATAGTCCTTGGTTGGTGGTTGAGTCCCTGGGAGCTCTGAGGGTACTAGTTAGTTCATATTGTTGTTCGTCCTAAGGGACTGCAAACCCTTCAGCTCCATAGGTCCTTTCTCTAACTCCTTCATTTGGGGACTGTGTACTAAGTTCAGTGGATGGCTGTGAGTCTCTACACCTGTATTAGTCAGGTATTGTCAAAGCCTCTCAGGAGATAGCTATATTTAGGCTGGCTTGTCCTTCCTTCAGTCTCTTCTCCATAATTAATCTCTGCAACTCCTCCTGTGGGTATTTGGTTCCTCCTTTTAAGAAGGAATGAAATGTCCACCTTTTGGTATTCCTTCTTCTTGAGTTTCTTGTGGTTTGTGGGTTATTCTTCCTGTATTCCAAACTTCTGGGCTAATAACCACTTATCAGAGAGTGCATACCATGTGTGTTCTTTTGTGATTGGGTTACCTAACTCAGGATGATATTCTCCAGATCCATCCATTTTCCTAAGAATTTCATAAATTCATTGTTTTTAATAATTGAATAGTACTCCATTGTGTAGATGTACTACAGTTTCTGTATCCATTCCTCTGTTGAGGGACATCTGGGTTGTTTCCAGTTTCTGGCTATTATAAATAAGGCTGCTATGAACACAGTGAAGCATGTGTCCTTATTACATGTTGGAGCGTCTTTTGGATATATGCCCAGGAGTGGTATGGCTGGGTCCAATGGTATAACTATGTCCAATTTCCGGAGGAACCACCACACTGATTTCCAGAGTGGTTATAACAGTTTGCAATCCCACCAGCAATGAAGTAGTGTTCCTCTTTCTCCACAACCTCTCCAGCATGTGCTGTTGCCTGAGTCTTTTATCCTAGCCAATCTGACTGGTGTGAGGTGGAATCTCAGAGTTGTTTTGATTTGCATTTCCCTGATGACTAAGGATGTTGAACATTTCTTTAGGTGCTTCTCAACCATTCGGTGTTCATCACTTGACTCTGCACCTTTATTTTTAGGTAGGGTTTCTCACTGATCTGGTGCTCACTAATTTGGCTAGCCTGGCTGCCCAGGGGACCCTTATTCTGATCTTTTGCCTTCTCAGTGCTGACTTTACAGGTCTATACTGCCAAGACCAGTTTTATACAAGCCTTCCAGGAAAGAACTCAGGTCTTCGTGCTTGCATGGCAGGAACTTTTTGGTCTGAGCCACCTCCTCAACTTCAACCTTCCTTTTGAAATATCATTTTATTTATGTTTTGATAACAAAAGTTTACCTACAGGACTCTATGAAAATGCAAAAAAGAATCCAATTGAGAAATGCATTAGCATTGGTTAATCTGACATTTTACTCAATGTCTCTTCTTTTTCAAACACATGAGTATTACTATATATAATCTTTGTAGAATGGCATACCTTTGTACTATTAGCTTGATAATGACTCGAAAACTCACTAGAGTCTACACACTGGAAATGTTCTATATGGCCTTAGTCCACAAATTTATTTTGTTTTATTTATATTAAAATATTAAATCAAGTACTGGAGATGTGGCTCAGAGGTTAAGAGTATTGACTGCTCTTCCAGAGGTCCTGAGTTCAATTCCCAGAAACCACATGGTGGTTCATAACCATCTATAGTGAGATCTGGTGCCCTCTTCTGGCTGTGCAGGCAGAACATTGTATACATAATAAATAAATCTTGAAAAATATTAAATCAAATGTTAAATAATCTACCTTTGAAAACTGTTAATTTATTTTTACAAAAATGAAGCTATCTGGCAATGAAGGTTGTTTTCCTTTTGATACATGAAATTTCGCCTGAGAAATAATGGCTTCATTTTAGAAATCAGTGTGGTAATATGAATGAGTGGTCCCCATAGTCTTATATATTTGAATATATATGTTGTTCCCACTTAATAGAAGTCTTTGGGAAGAATTATGGGATATGGACTTGTTTGAGGAGGTATGTCATTGGTATGGGCTTTGAGGTTTCAAAAGCCCACAACATTCTAAGCCAGTTCTCTCTCTTTACCTCTTGTTGGTAGATGTAAGCACCCAGCCACTGCTCCAGTGTCACCACGGGCTGCTTGCTGTCATGTTCCTTGCCATGATGGCCATTGACTCACCCTTTAAAGCTTAAAGCACCAATATATTCTGCTGTAAGTTGCCTTGATTCTAGTGTCTCTTCACAGCAATCGAAACACAGCTAAGACAGTCAGACACACTCATGTTTCATAGGTTTTACTAGTCCCAAACGCTTTACACTACCTTCAGTCTTCAGTGCATCAAACCTGGAATAAATTCCATTTATTACATGATCACTTCAGTCAGATGCTTAAGACCTTCACAGTTTAGCACAGGACGAAAATTCACTAAGATGAGTCCCTAACTGTCAACAGCATGGAGGAAGTATCTTAAATCCCAGTAGAAGATGACTTGTGCAAAGCAAGAGAGGTAAAACAGATTATTTCTCAAGTGGAACAAGCTTTTCTAGCATTGTCTTGGAGAGATGCTGAGGGTGCAGGAGACACAGCTTAGAAACAGCATTGGAGGGACCAGAACTGTTGTGATGAACTATTTTCTTCAGTGGAAGGATAGGTTGCCTTTTCAGCCGGGATGCTGGAAGAGATGTTGCCACTCTTGGTTAGGCCCTAATCCTGAGCTCTGTCTCTCAGTAAATACAACCATATTTATGAAAGAGGCCCCATGCATGTTGCATCCTCCATCAAAAGGAGTAATTCAAATGCTTATTACAAGTCCTTTTTTTCTCTAGGCTCTTACCCTGAACATTGTTGGTCAGTCAATAGAACTCATTGTAAGGGCCAGAGGTGTTTTGCTACATTGCTGGGGAGCACTGATGTGACCATCACTGAAGCTTTGTTGTGATAATTGTCATATGTTGACGTTTCCCCAAAGTTTTACTGTACTTAAATGGGTAAGAAAAATAAGCCCCAAGGTCTGCCTCTGGCAGGTTTTGCCCTGGCCCCGCTCTAGCAGTGTTGACCTGCGTTCGTTCTTCTTCAGTTGATTCTTCTCTGCTGCTGTGGGGATGCAGACACAGCAGACATCAAGGCTTTGTTCCTCTTGAAACATTACCATCAAGACGGGTAAACATTGAAGCGAAATTATTTCTCTTTATGTTGAGATCGGCTTAGCTATTTTAGACATCATCATATTCAGCTCATTTCACAACAAGAGCTGAGATCTAAATTTAGGAGGGACTCTGGCAAATGCATCGCATTTGTTGGTTGAAAAGTTGAAGATGAAATACTAATAGTCACTTCTTTTTTTTTCTTCTCAAGTTGTTTTTTTTTTCTAAATCTACTCTTTCCTCTTGTTTATAAATTGTTTCATTGCTATTAGCTGTGTATGTGTGTTGAATAATTACTCTTTTTTTAACTTAATCATTTTATTTACTTTGCATCATGATTACATCTTCACTTCCTTCCTCTCCTCTCAATCTCTCCCTCTCAATTCCCCTTCCCACTATTCCCCCATCCTCTCTATCTTGACAGAAAAGGAGGTTCTTGTTGTGGATATCAACCCCACTTCCATGTCAAGTTACAGACCTGGACCCATAATGGCCCACAGAGAGCCACCAAACAGAGAGCATGTGGAGACTCCTAACAGCAGAAGGGGCTGTCTCTGGGTCTCTTTTTCCTAACTTGGCTGCCTTGTCTGGCCACCATAGAAGATGCACCCAATAGCCATTTCTATCTCTGTGTAACCATGAGCAAAGTGGTGAGAAGACTTTATATCCCGGCTGTGTTGTAGCTCAGTATGAGAGCACTGGCCTAGCAGGCCCAAAGCTCTGGGTTTAATCTATAGAAGCTCCAAAATAAATAGAGAGTAATGTATTTTATAGGTATAGTTTGGAAGGACTATATGGTATAAAGAGCTAATAAAAGTTTCAAGGTATCAATCATAGGTTTTCTTTGTTCCTATGAGTTCCATAGTCTTATCGCACATTGTGTAAATTGAAAACTAACATATAATCATACTTCTGAAACAGAATAGGTGATTTTGCCCAGGGTTTCTCTAGTGTATGCAGAAAGTTCAGTCAGTAGTGGTAGAAGCTGAAGGCTGTTTGGTCAGAAAGATAGGCTTCTGAGGTAACTAAGTGAGAGAGGTTATGAAGGAAATATAGTTGCTCTGTTGTGGAGAAACTAAGAGATAACTGTGAGAGCTCACACATCAAAATAAGGAACATTTATCAACAAATAGAATTAAGGGCGTAGGAAAGTAGTTTCAGATAAATACAAGCACTGAACTTTTCCTTTGATCTGCACAGACAATGATGCCTTTAAAATAGTCCCATTAGCATTTCTATTTCCTCTGTGGAATCACATTAAGCCCCCTGGGCCAGGTATTCATATGTCTTGTCTTCCCCCAAAAAACCAATCCTCAGAATGTGCCGTATAAAGTCCAGGAATACTAACTGTAACCACTCAAGTTATTAATAGTTTAAGCTATGCACATCAATAAGTTGTGACATTCTAAAGAGGGTATTTAAATCAATTATAGTTATAACAACCAACTATATGTAGAAAAAAACTGTGTTTGTTTTCTTTCTGTGATCAACCTGTGAACAAACAAGACTAAGCTCTTCAGAGCTAATTTCTTGTTTAGTTACAATACTTATTGAATTCTAAGGTGCAAATATGACAACAAAATTGGTTGAAAGATTTCTCAACTTACTGCATAATTTTTAAAATAACAATATTTTAAGAAAAGTTAAGCAACATATCTCCATTGAGTCTGGCATTTATATCACTAAGTATAACACATTGAACTATTGAAATAGTGTGGAAACAAACAAGCAAGAGAATCATCACCTTTTCTGATTTACTGACTCATTCTTGGCCTTTAACAGAAGAAGGCTCAGATCTATGGCCCTTCATCAGAGAATATCATTTTACTCTCAACTTTGCAGGCTTATTTCCCCAAAATGAAAGTAGTTCTCTAGAATATAAAGATGAATAATTTTCAGTACAACATCTGTTAGCCAGATATATAATATGGGTTTCACTAAAAACAAAACAAAACAAAACAACAACAAAAACCCCAAACAACAACAAAAACAAACTTTTAGATTGGACTCAGAGGGAATTACAGATAAGACATGCAGGGCTTGTCTGCACAGACGTATCTCTAAGGAATTTGGAGAGGCTTAGGCCTGATTTCCCACAGGATCTTTCAAATTTCAGAGACTACTTGTTTAAGATCCCACTCTTTCCACTCTTGGGAGGATAGGTTTAGAGTTTCTGGTGCTATAACAAGTTCTTATCTATAAGTATCTGTGCAGAAAATCGGCTGGGACTTTGGCAAATTTTTTGATTATCAGATAGCACTACTAGAGAGGCTCAATGAGTAGATCTGATGTCACATGTCTGTGGAACTCATATGTTATAGCCACAGACACAATTTGAAGAAGTTTGCCTTACTTTGCGTTATGTGACTATATTGCTCTTTAGCTATATAAACAGCAAATGCATACCTAAAGTATATAATTAACAGGAAACTTGCCGTCTCTCTCCCAACACTTCACTGCTCTCATAGCTATTCCCCACAATGGCCAGCTGTGTTACAATTTTCCAAAGTAAGTCTTGCTTATAGGGAGACCCAAGGTAGATATAACTACCACATAAAAAGTCTTGCGGTTCTCTGAGTTTATACCTCTTTGTGTTCATGCATGGTTAGCCACCAGCCCCATGAAAGCACATGCCACCTGGTTATGGTTCTCTGAGTTTATACCTCTTTGTGTTTATGCAAGGTTACCCACCAGCCCCATGAAAGCACGTGTGAGCTGGTCTTGGGCAAGTATTTATCTTTGGTGCTTTCTCTTGCAAATGCCCTCTCTTCATCCTGAATAGATTGTGCTGTCTCTCAAGATATCCAAGCTGCCATACACACAAGGTGCACAAGGTCTGTTTCACTTTGACTTGATCTGCTCACATTTCTTGATTCCTTCTCTCCCCAGAACACTCCGTTCAGAGATAATAATCCAAAATGGAAATTAATTGGACATATAGTGTAAGTGACAATTAGTAAATGGAGTTGGACCCAAACATCATCTCTAGTTTCATCTCCAGTAACAGAGTAACAGATATAGTGCTCACTATATAGGAAAATATTTCTTGACCTTAGAGAGAATGAGTTTTTCCAGACTTTCTGGAAAAATTAACAATATGCCTAGAGATCATTTAAGACTATATACTTAGCATGTTGTCTTACTGTGTACTAAGCATATTTAAATTTAACCTGCCTTTAAAAAATAATGCAACTAATTTCCTTATAATTTGAATTTCCCCTCGACATCTGCTTTTATAACCTGAGCTAATGAATTGACCCAAAGCTGTGTGTGTGTGTGTGTGTGTGTGTGTGTGTGTGCGCATGTTTGTGTTGTGGCAATCATTTTCTGAAAGCAGCCAAAAGATTGAAAGCATCTTTATGCAACAAGTATCCACCATCATACACGTTGGAAGAAATTAGAGGTTATAGTGTAGAGAGAATCTTTTATGTTCTGTGTGTAAGTATCACTTGCCAATGAAAACCTGATGGCCTGTGAACTGAGGCAGAATAAGAAGGTGGAACATCTGAGAGAGAGAGAGGAGAGAGAGAGAGAGAGAGAGAGAGAGAGAGAGAGAGAGAGAGAGAGAGAGGAGAGAGAGAGAGGATTCTGGGAAAAAGTCAAGAGCTGTGGATTTGCCATAAACTTTAAAGAAGTTGGACAGATAAAACAGGAGAGGTGTTCAATCACATGACAAGACTAGAATAAGTGGATTTATATAGTTTACAAGTTAGCTTACTGCCTAGGCATTTTCATAAACAATTAAGTCTCAGAGTCCTTATTCGGGGAACAAAAGCGGCAAGGTAGAAAAGCTCATCACTAACTATAACTTGATAACATATGTTTACAATTGTGAGTGAGTGTTTCTTCTCTTTGCAAAACTGAAGGGGCTAGAGAGCAGGTTCAGCAGTTAAGAACACTTGTTTTTCTTGCAGAGGACCAGAATTCAGTTGCTAGCACCCACATGGCAGCTCACAACTGCCTGTAACTCCAATTCCAAGAGAACCTAGCACCTTCCTTAGGGCTCTGTGGGCACCACGAATGCTTATGATGGACAGCTACACATGCAGTCAAAATATCAATAAACATCACAACAAACCTCTTAAGTATTTCTGTCGAGAATCCTTAATTTCTTTTCCATATCATGTTCTCTCTAATGTTCAATAAATACAGAGCAAACCTTTTTATTAGGAGTAGCCACATCCACAGACACAGGCACATGCACATGCACACACTCACATGCAGTGCATACTCACAACACACATGCACAGGCATACACACATGTATACACGCACAGAGGCACAGACTCAGGTGCACACACATCAGGCACCAGTCACAGACATACAAACAGACAGATTGCAAATTGGCCAGTTACCACACATTACAAACAGATGGAAGGTACTGGGAGAGAAGTGAAAAATAGAAACATTTGGTTTGCTTAAGAGGAAGTCGTTTGGCTTCCTTTCCTTCCTGTGATGTCAGTGCATTGGTGCTCCCTGAGGGAGAAAGTTAGGAAAGAAGGAAGGAAGGAAAAAAGGAACTTGTTTCTTGCTATGGAGTCTGCAAAGTCCAAAATCAATGGACAAAAACTACCAAGGTCCCTCTCTTCCATCCCTTGGGTAAAAACAGTACAAAAAGAGGGCTAGGGGATGAACTCCTTAATTTAAGTCTTTGTACAATCCAGAGGAACCCATCCATAAGAGAAAAGCCTTTTTGACCCCAACACCTTAGGCCCTACTCCCAAAGCTTCCATTGAGGATTAAGTTTTCAACACATAATTTTTTGGGTGCACTGCTTAAGTGTAGTTTGCCATATGGACCACTTTTAGTTGGAAAGATAAATTTTAGCATCTGGAGAATGACACTTTAATGTGACTAAACAAGCTACACTGTGCACTTATTTTTGCTTCAACTTTCAGAAGATATTGTCAATTCTCTGAGGTTACTTAAGCTTCCTACAGGCTCCACTGTCACTTTTCATGGGCTAAAAAAAGCACGTTGCTCTTAATCTCCTGTATAGTAGACATTATGTAAGTTTGTACACATTGAAAAAAAAATAGTTTCCAAAACTCAAATAAATTTACATCTAAGCAGATTTATCTGCATAAACTGTGAGCTACTGGCACAATATTCAGATTTATATTTATGGTCAATGTCACTATATAATTGCAAAAAATAACCACTTTAAATTTGTAATTTCATGGATTATTAATAATATGTTCTAAGCGTTTTACCCCACTGAAACTTCACATTTTGCAATTGTGTATTACTCGTGTATGTTTGATTCATCTTTTTGTTGTTCCTCTACCGACCGACTTCCTACGCCTAGTGGAAGCATGGATATGCTGTTAAAGGAATTATGGTTTGGCAAGGTTCTTCAAGGACTCCAAGAAGTGTGGGTACAGTGGGAATTTTCACTTGATTCAGATAATATTTCCTATCCCTAGTTAGTTCCAGTCTGGACTTCCTTGATATTGCAAAACAAGTAAGACGTGAGCGGATGGATTGGGGAGTTCCTGCCTGCATCAGGAGCAGGCCTGTCCATTCTCACTTCTCACCTGCAGTGGGCACCGGCGCGGCAGGAAGCTGTAGAATCATACGTTTAAAAACTCTCCACTAGAGGGAGCCGAGCACCATAAATCTCGATGCGTTCCCCTACTGCTTCCAGGAGGAGGGAAAGCAAGGCACAAGTGCAAATCCCTAGACCTTATTTAACATTTTTCTCCGATGTTTTCTCGTCCAACTCTCATCGATTATTCCTATAAGCAAACAAAAAAAAATCAGCTTAGCATATAACATCACTACATCTATATTTTAATATGTGAAACGTTCAGAAAGTAAAGCTGCTATGGAGAAATGGGATCCAGATGAATTATTTGAATTTAACAATGCAAAACACCCTGGGAAGCGTGGGCTTCCCATACTTCCTAAGGCCTCTTCCTCTGTTTTATTTGTCCTGGATGTAACTGTTGTATTTATCTGCTAGTCTGTCATTTTGTTACATCTTGCCCAGGCATTTAAGGTAAAGGACTTCACTAGGCAGATGTTTGGATCATACAGAAATAAAATCAAATATTTAACTTTCAAAACTAAAATTGTCTGCTTACTTACTTAGAAAAATGAAAATGAGTGTTTGTTTTCAATGGTGAAAATCTCAGTCGTAGGATGACTGGCCTAAGTTTGAACTGTTTTTTATTTTCCCGTTACCATTTTATATATTCTTCCCTGTTTCCAGAAATCACTTTCAAAATGTTCAAATCCTGCAACAAACGCTCAAGTTTTGTTTTGTATTGAATTTTTATGTTCGACTATTTGAAGAAAAATGAAAACTAATGTATGTAATGCAGCTTGAAATGTTAAAACACAACATTTGAAAATATAAATAACAGTATTGAAAATTGAG
This sequence comes from Montemys delectorum, assembly GCA_019843815.1. Classification (NCBI taxonomy): domain Eukaryota; kingdom Metazoa; phylum Chordata; class Mammalia; order Rodentia; family Muridae; genus Montemys; species Montemys delectorum. The sequence goes on from JADRCD010235448.1 coordinate 21,330, forward strand.
ATATTAGCTCTTTATATAATAAAATGTTGTTTTGAGTTCCACTAATTCTTACATTTTAGCTAATTCTTATTTAGGGAAAGGGTAATTATTGAGATATGTGATTATCTCAAATTTAATTTCAATAAAGAAAGTATAATTTTTTAACCCTTTAACTACTTTAAAGCATTTGAAACTAGTTTTCTTCCCAGTTACCCTGAGTTAGTATCTATAGTTATAAACAAGTTTTTGCCTTGCACTCTCCAATTTCACTCAAATTGTCTCTTTTACTTAAAAAAATAGTTTTTTTCGCTTTTCCTCTGCTACGCAGTCAGAAACACACAGATACACCACAAACCATGCATCTTAGAGGCAGCTCTCTTGAGTTTACATTCTTGTTTAATGAGTGACTTGGAGGTGAGGGTATGGCTGATTTTGTGATCTCCTTTTTCCTCTTCTCTCACCTCTACCTTCCTTTCTCTGAATGATACTCAGCTCCACCCATGAGCAAAAGTGTATCTTCCTTTACTTCAAAGGCCAGATTATCCATTTTTTTTTAAAATTTTATTTGTACTTGGAAAAATTTAGTGCGGAGCTAACACAAACTGCCTGTAAACGGCCAACAACGTGATGATGCTGGACAAAAATGAGAATATCGGTGATTTTCCTTCTACCCTTTGTCTGTATTAGCCCTTCGCACAGAGTGGATCTTTAGGGACGTTCTCCAGCGTGTGCCATTCTACACAAATGAAAGTTATCATGTTTGTGTATTTCTTTAATGTTTCTTAACAAAGGTGGAGTCATGTGAAAAATAGAGAGATTTGCTGTTCTACCAGCAATACATTTTAAAGATGCCTTTCCACTAGTGACCAGAATTATTTTGCTGGTTATAGCTGTGTGAACCCCATATTTATTGGCTCCCATCTCTTACTCTGGAAATTTTAATCACTTCCAGCATTTGTTTATTAAACAGTTCTTTCAGTGCAGACACGTAAGTAAATACCTTTGGAATCTGATGCATTTCCTCTATTTTCATGAATAAAATCCTGTAGATACTGAAGTCACACTTGCCTTGCTATTTACTTTTTACTTATGGCTTTCCTGTTTCTACAAAGGTTTTCAGGGGTCTGCATTTTATGCTGCCCCGAGTCTCTGAAAGATGTTTGTTTGTTTTTTTTTAATCATTCAAACACACTGGTTGCCAAAATTAGATTTCAAAACATAAAATGCTATTTGTCTGAATGCATGTTTACTAGAAAGCGAAAGAACATCATTGAACTGGACAGCTCTGGTAGAAAACTCTTACCCGAAGGAATGGAAGAGTAACAAAACTTCCCTCGCTGGTTGACCGCATCTCTGTTGGATTTGGATCACACTGACCAAATATGGGATCGTCTCCCATATGTTGTCAGTTTTGTTGTTGATTAAAAAAGGCCAGCATTGAGTGGTTGAGTAGCAGTTTAATGGGCACACAGAGTGATAACACGATTAGTTTTAACACATATATACTTGAACACACATCAAACACTGCAATACATATTATACAAGAATACAGAGCAATGCATTAGTACACTAGTATCATTCTAGGGAGAAATTAATGTGATTGGGGAATAAACACTAAAGGCAGCAGGAAACAAAACAGAAAGGCATGTAGCTGGCGTTCTGAGTGCTCTTGTGGTGTTGAAGCGTTTGGAGGGAATAACAGTTTTGTTTGTTTGTTTTGTCTTGTTTTGTTTTTCCCCTGACAGCAGTTTCTATACTGTCTTACTTATGGAAGTGTTTTCTTGCTCTCTCTGTCTCTTCTGTCTTTGTCTTTGTCTCTCTCTATCTCGCTCTTCTTTCTTTCTCTTTTTTCCTTTAAGACCCTTAAAACAGGCAGAAAAGATGCCTTCAAGTGAGCTCATAGGAGCTGGAGTTAGTATCCAGCATGTACTTCTGTAGCATTAAATAATTTATTAGGAATATAGATATGAGTACTTATACTCTCTGTCCATTGGGCACTATCCAGAGCTAAAATTTCTGGAAAAAATGAAAAGTTTATTAAAGCTTCCCATAACACAACCTCAAATTAAAGGCACAAGAACTGACCAGCTGTTTGAACCACTGCAGGTGGTGTCGGGGTATACCAGCTTCAAGGCGTGGAAACCCAGCCTGAAAGATGGTATAATTGCTATCTGGCCAAGACTGGCCAAGATATCACAGGGGAAATACAGATTTCAGAGAGAATGTGTTAAAACACTTCCTGTGCTCCAGGCATGGTCTGAGAACTTTTCTCAAGATCATGTAACCTGAAAAAACAAAGCTATGAGGTTGGAGATGTGGAAAAGGGGTCACAGAAGTTTAATAACCCGCTGAAGATCATCCATTTAATGAATGTAGGAAATGGTGTTGAAATCTAACAAGAGTTCAAGAGTTCCTAAGCAAGTTCAACCCAAGGCATCCACTCTGAGGAAGATGTGGGTGGGAGTGGAGGTGGAGGTATAATGTAAGGAACAGGAAGGTGGAGACAGAAGTCTCAAGGTCCTTTATTCCATTTCCATTACACTGGCTTTTACATCTTCCTTGCTGTGGTTGTAGAAGGGATTTCAGAGTCAGATCAGCAGAGTAGAGACAGGATTCTGGAAATGGTATTCTCTTTGCTTTGGAAAGGTTGGCAGCCTCTCTCTAGCCTCTCTTTTGGAATTAACGCAAACCCCAAATATCACAGCCGGATGTTTGAAAGTTTTTAAACCTTGCAATTTTGCAAAGTTCCTCAACTCCTCCCCACACTTTTACCCCTGCTGAATGTCACGAAGTTCTTAGGCTCCATTGAGTTTAGAATGAAGAAAGTGTAATTTGAGTTTGTTTTCTCAGCAAGGCGACGGCAAAAGGATATTTATGGTGTTGAAGAATGTTAGCTCTTTCTCCAGCATGTAGAGTGTGTAGTATATTTAAAATACCACTCTCCAGGATATCTCCGTTTTGCTGAGATAATAAAATTGATCATATGTTTTGAGGTTAAATAAACTGTTGTAACAATCTTGCAGCTGCCTGCTGGTTGCGGTTTTCAAAAGCAATTACTCACTCTGGAGTCAACTTTGAACTGTACATTTTAATTGAAAAGCTAATTGTAGGCCATTGCTCCTGATTTAGCATTTAATTTGGCAGATTAGGAGGCAAAAGGACTTGGAGAAGGGAGGGAAAGGAAGAGAAAGCTTGCAGAAGAATTACTGAGCTCCTATTCCAGTTTGTGTGAGAGGCTTTACACAGGATACTTTGAATTCTCATCAAGGAAAATGTGCCTGGACCAGTGGGCATGTTCCTGAGACATTTGTCTAAAGTGGTCTGCAAGGTCCTGAGTTTATCCACATTTGCTCCCCTGACCCCAAGCCCAGCTTGTTTGTGGTATGGAAGAAGAGATGGAGGGAGGGGGGCGGGAAGACAGAGAGGAAGAGAGAGGGAGGGAGAGAGAGGGAAAGGAAGAGAAGTGAGGAGGGGGAGGAGAAGGGGAGGCAGAGATTCTTGATTCAAGAATTCAGCTCTGTTACCTTTCAGATCAGAAGTTTATTTCATTTCTTCAAATCCTGGTGATGTCCAAGGGAAGGGACTGACTCTTACTGAAAAATACCTAACTCTGAGAATGCTGTTGCAGTCCAGCAAGACACTGGCTTGTATACAGTTTGCCCAGCAGAGGGATTCAGGCTTCTGGTGTATTTATTAAAGTTCTCCATGATTAAGAAAACAGTGAAACCTGGATTTTCCATCCAGGAAGTTAGTAGCATCCTTAAAATGACCAGAAAACAATTTTTTTTAGAATCAACTTGTGGAATGACATTAAGTTGTTTCTTTTCAGTTTGTCCTCCTCTAAAAGTAAATGCAGGACTGTCAAGGTAATTTAGACAAGGCTATGCAGCGCATCTTGTAGATGCACACTTTCTTAGCTTAAAACAAATGTGTATGTATGGTATCTTTGGTGTTTTCCAACAAAGGTCAGTTGTGAACCTATACTGGGATTTTTCTGTGAACCAGATAACATGTTGGCAACCTCAATTAGAGCTGAGATGAAAAGCAATTCAAGAATGCATTGATTTTTTTTTTGCAAGAAACTTTTAAATACTCATTAAATACCTTTTGTGGAATGTAGATTTGACTGGTCTCAGTTGTGGATATTTTCAGTGATCTTGTAAATATAGTCTCTGTGCATCAGCACTCTGCTCGGTGAAGAGGATAATTAGTCTATCACACTGCTCTCAGAACTCCGTTGAAATGTAATGTATGACTTGCATGGTTGCTTCAGAATTCAGTGTCTGCTTTACCAACAACAGAGAACAGCTGCCATTTATTTGGCATCTGAGTATCAAATTTGAAGCTTGCATAGTTAATGGAAAAATGAAACATCTGGGTTGATATTACGAAAATTATCCTGAAGCAAGAACATCAGTAGAGATGGCAGCTTCCTGGTATCCAACTTCCAACAGCCTTTATTTATTTATTTATTTATTTATTTATCTTATTTACTTATTTATTCTATTTATTTATTCAACTTATTTTATCTATTCATCCATATAGTTATTTTTTTATTGGTGATCTCCATGTTCATGATCTGCAAGTATAAATAACTCACATTCAAGGACAGAAAGGGGCTTTACAGAAATGAAATTAAAACTTGAAATTAAAGTTTAAAACTTTCAAAACAACTTTAACAACATCCAGCAACAACAAGAGAAAACCATATTCATTAGATAAAACAAAACAAACCCCCCAAAAACCAACCAACCAACCAATCAACCAACCAACCAACCAACTAAGTAGTCCTCTACTCTGGTGAGTGCCTTTGCTTAGAAAAGTAGAAAAAGGACATGAGTTGTGTAGTAAGACTACAGAGTGCCTCCACATGGGTAAGTGATCAAGAAGTTTGTAATCTTACCAGTGACATAGTGTAGACATAACATGTTAACACTTTAGATAGATTCTTCATACATGAAAAATAATAGTCATGCAATTATTGTTTTAAATAAAAGACTATGAAATCATTTAGGTTAATAGGAATTTCCCTTTTTGATGATCTTGGAATACAAGTAAAGTAAATTTGAAATATTAGTTCTAGAGTCTGAATTTCAGAAACTAAAGCAAAGCCCACTGATTGTGTACTGGTGTAGCATTGTTTAAGAATATGGGCTCTAGGTATAGGAGAAAGGATTCTATCTCAAGGCATACATTCAGACTCATCTCCATTCCTTCATCTGTAACATCGGGGATAAGAACATGATCACATTCACTGAGTTATAGTTAAAGCTAAACGAGTTAATTATCTGACCTAAATTGAAATTTCTAATGTGTGTTTGCCACTTTCTGTGTTATACAATGCCTTTGTTTTACAGGTAATAATTAGAAGTGTTCCTCAAAATTATTACAAAAAAGTTATACAAATCAAATACCAAGCACCATTTGAAACATCAATTTTCATTAAAGTTAAGAATAATTACATATATAATTTAGCCTTATAAATGAACTTTAGATGTCTAGACTTCAAAAGAGGAAGTTAAGGAAAAAATACTCTTAGGAATTGCTGTACTTCATTAACAGACATAGGAGCATTACAATTCATTTGTCCAATAGGAAAAATATGAGCAAGAATAACTTTTTCTGGATGCAATTCCTCATTTTACTTCTCTGTGATATATTTTGATTTTACACTAAATTATTGGAAACTTTTACAAGAACGATTAAACAAAGGATCAGACTCACCATGATAGAAATGATGTTACGATTACTTATGGATATTGGAGTTTGTTGTAGGCCAAACCCGTATTGTAAATCTCTATACTAGACCTGCCTTTATATTCTTTGGCGTATGAGACATGTCAGACTCTCACCCCTAATTCTTTAATGTTACATAATTTCTCAATGCTATAAAATCCTGGTGTGTGTGTGTGTGTGTGTGTGTGTGTGTGTGTGTGTGTGTGTGTGTGTGTGTTCGTTCCTCAGAGACCTCAAAGCATGGAGTGCAGGTCATCAGCTACTACCTCCTTCAGATGAGGTTCACTGGGAGTGCTAGCCAGAGAGGAGGTAAACTCTCTCTGCATCTCCAGTTACGGAGCCCCGTCTGCACGCAGCTCTGGTGGAGGCTTGATTATGAAGACTGCATTTTGCTTTGCAGACGTACTCTTGAGTCTTATTGAGATAATTTGCTCCAAAGAAACTCTGGCTACTGCTCAGGTGAAACAGCTTTCTTTCCATAAGGTTTCAGTTTACTGGAGGTGAGATTCAAGAACTGTGCTTTAATGGGGGAAGGAGGATTTAGCCAAGGCGACTTGCTAGCGTTTCTTTGTTCAGTCCACTTTCTTTCATTTCAAGTTGATTGAGGGACATGAGATAGGATTCTTGTTTCCCCTTGCATGCTTCTTGTCAACTATCTTGCCTTTCACAGCCCAGCTACACTGGGACGTTTACAGCCTTTCATTGGAGCCTGCCAGACCTAGGTGTTATGTAGCATACCTCCAGGGATCATTACCATATGGTATTTTAGGAGAGGACACAGTTCATTTCAATGCAATTCAAATGAGCAGATTTCTTTTCTTTATTACACCATTGCATTTGGCGGCAATCCACCAGGGGCAGAGTCTGACTCTCAAAGGAATGCTCTGCCCACTCTGTCCATTTAACAGGACATTTGGCTCGAAAACCTCGTCGGTTGATCACACATGTGCAACAGATGTGTGAGCATGCGTAGCGAAAATAAAAAATAAAAAATCCCAGCAGTGTGCTGTGGGAAATGTAGCATGGAAAACAGAGACACAAAAGAAGTCTGGTGCTTGAACTTTGATTTTTGTTGTTGGAAGGCACTGTTTCTTATTAATCTTTTCCTCCTTTCCAAGGAGAGTCAGGTATGGGTTTTCATTATTATTTTGCAATGATTATTCATGTAACACTGGTAAGGACACTTAGTTCGTTTTCACAGACCTTGTTTTATAAAGATATAATTTTAAATATTCAGACCAGACTTTCTTGGGCCCCTCCTTCTCAGAAACTGAGTGTTGGCATACTTCCACTAAAAAAGAAAAAAGAAAGAAAGAAAAAAACCCACCCATTTACAAGGAAGGATATCAGAAATATACATCCTTTCATCCATGCCCCACAGGCTTACACACACACACACACACACACACACACACAGCACCAGCTGTTTTTCTCATGGAGAATAAGGGTTACTTGGGGAAATCTCTCTTCCTGTTTTTATATGGACAACTAAATTGTTGTATAGCCAGTTAATTTTGGTTAGGTCAACAGCACAAGGTTAATTATTGGAGCCTTCCCTTTTGCCTTCATAAGATTAATAGGAAACAAAAGAAGTAAATGAAATCTCATGACTTATTCTAGAAGTGTTTTTTTGGGGGGGGAGTTTTTGATGCTTTAAAATTATATTTGAAAACATTTTATTCTTTTCTTGTATCTTTTCTGTGAGGAAATAGTGGAAGAAGGTTTTGAAAAAGTAAATGATGTGAACTTTAATTGATTCAGAAAGGATATTTTAGTATGTTAACATTCAGAAAAGCATACCAATTTCTATTTTATAACAGAAACTTTGTTAAAGTTAAAAAGATTGTCTAACCTATAAGATAACTTTGAAATAAAACTTTTCTCCCTTGATACTCTTCAATTTGTTCAGAAAAAATTGTTCATGTTTAAAAAAACTATATTATGATCCTACATCCTTTTATAATTTGGGATTTGAGTCACATATCAAAAGGCAAGGAGACTGATTTTCTTCAATGGTCTGGATCCAGATTCTTGCTATTATATAACCTCAGAATAAAGCAGCCATATCCCTGTTGATATTTCCACTTCTTTTCCTTCAACTTTCTCAGTCTCAGCCAGGGAAAAAGAAATCCACTCTATACGTTTTTAAGGACAATTTTTTTCATTCACGCCCTTGTTACTCTTAATACGTGTCCCAAAGAAAAATACTCTGCATCAGCCACTCATAAAGAAGCAGAAAATGGCACAGTCACAGAGAAGGAGACGTATGTGACAACAGTGGCAGTGTCTTCCTGGAGACAGAAAACAAACAGAGCTAGGGAAGAGCTTGCCAATGCGTGCCTGCCAAATAAAATATTGTTTTATGAAGTCAGGAAAAAACTAATTTAAAAGGTTATTGTAGGTTATTTGTGGTCACTTCTGGTGTGCATACAGAGTGATGTCATCCCCAACTCTTCTCTATTTATATTCCAGTCTTAGAGATCTTTTGTCTACGACTTGATCTCAGCTACTAGACACATCTAAAATTCAATACTCATAAAAATTTACACTGAGAAAAAAAAATGAAAGGAGGTGGAAAAAAGTCCCAGCCAAGTCCAGGCAAGAAATCATTCAAGCAGATCCATCTTCTAAGACACCTACACTTGTAGATGTCTTCTCGGTCTCAGGACATATTTGCTGGAAAATTTCTCAAGTAACCAGAGGAGAGCTCCACTGGAAAAGTAGAGGCAGGTGGGATCCTCGCCAGAGACATCACATCCAAGGACAGACCAGATGGGCTTGAAGGATTCCTGGTGTCATGCAGTGTCTCTCTCCCCTCCTGAGAGCACCCTACTGTGTCCTCCAGGGATTGGTCACTCTGCCATGAGCTTCTTAGCCCCAGATTCTCTTCATCCATGAACCACTGCAATTTTCTTGGTGTTTTTTTTTTTTTTTTGGAACGGTAATGTGGCTGGAAACCCCACCCTCTCATGATAATCTTTAGTGAATTAAGAAATGTCAAAATATCACTGTATGAAAATAATCTGGTAAGATGTTAGCAACTAGGAAGATGGTAGATTAAGAGAAATCAAAACCAAACCAACAAAACATGTCCAATATTAGAAATAACATACATAGAAATAACATATGAAAATGTATGTTTATAATGAAAAGGTGACACATTAAAGGTTATATCCTGATACCTAGTTGACATAGTTTGCAAAGTCTTTATATTTATTCAGTCATTAAAAAGACTTAAACATTTTTGAGCAATTTGGTTTATCAGACATTTCTATAATAAACATTTCATCTTTGCGCCATTGCCAATAGCTTTTTCATTGTAGAAATAATAAACAAAAGACAGAGTGAGTTATGAATACAGCAGAAAACATCATGCACTAAAAAGAAAATGAAACAGGGAGAAGAGATATGTAGTTTTTGGGTGTTGGGGTTACTGTTTTAATTTGGTGATCTGGTGATGCCTCACAAAGAACATTTGAGCAACATAGAAAGTAATGGAAAGAGTGAACTATATTGACATCTTCTGGAGACTATTGTAGTCAGTCAGTAAGAATCCTGAGCCAAGAGGACATATGGTGTGTAGAACGTACACCATGAATACAGTGGGAGCTGCAGGCTTGTGTGCAAATTAGCATCCTATGTCCATGCAGGCAGACATCACCTCTGTGCAGGAGTTTGACAATGCCTGTGAAATCTGAAGCAAATATTTCAGTAGTCAGTGAACACAAAGAGCTTCTGTACAGGATTAGGTAGACATTTCAAAATCTCTTTGCATGGGAATGGAGAGTATCAGGAGATCCAGAACATTCAGGAGAATTCTGAGGTCACCAACTCAAGCCAGTAACTATTGGGTTGCAGGACATGCTAATAAACTCGTGGTTACATAGTGGAGAATCTATTTTTTGGTTTAAATGCTCTAAGCCTATAAATGAATTCTATTCTGAGCTTTCCAGTGGTTCCTCACTAATAGTTTCTTTTTGAGAAGTCTGGCCCCTGAAATTGTTCCCTCATCTCTCTTTGAAGCTTTGAAAGTGATACAAAGCATGAGATGCAGCAGTTGTGATAAATAAAGCTACAGAAATCAAAGAATGGAGACAAGTTATAAGAATATGTCGTGGGTAGATATAAAGCAGAATTGAGGAAAACCAGGGGATTCAGGAGATGGCTATGTGGCTAAGCTGCTTGGGTGAGGGTTAGAGTTTGGATCAACAGAAATTAAGGGAAATACTTAGTAGATGTGGCTGACTTCCTATAATGCCATTCCCAGAAGGCAGAGACAGAAGATCTCTAGACTAAATGAATAAATAAGATTTGTGATATCTGGGATTGATTAAGAGACCCTAGCTTAATGAACAAGATGGAGAAGAACAGAATTCCACATTAGCCTAGCACACATGTTCGTGTGCACTCATCCAAACATGATTACAAAAAAAAAAACATGCACCCACACAAATGCAACACCAAGGAATTCCAGTAGCACAATAAGTTAGGACAAGGTGCTTTACAAATACAATGCACACACACACACACACACACACACACACACACACAAGACACACACACACACACACACACACACACACACGCACACAAGACACACACAGGAAAATTAAAAAAAAAAAAAAAACAGATACAGGAAGATCAAAACTGGAATATTCCCTAAAGCCTCATGTATTTGAACATTTGTTGCCCAGCTGGTGGCTGCTTCAGGAGGTTGTAGAACCTTTGGGAGGGGGTGGAGCCCAGTTGGAAGAAGTGAGTCACATGGGACAGGCCTTATTGGTTATATTCTTAGTCCACTTCCCTCCATATTCTCTGCTTCCTGACAATATTATGTGATCACTACTCAGCTGCTTGCCCGCACCAGCTGCTAATGTATGCGAGGCTACTTTTCTTTGTATATATCCTCTACCATGATGGACTGTTCCCTGTTCATCTAAGCTGCAAAATACTTCTTTTGTGTTTCAGTTGTTGTTTTCAAGTATTTTATCAGAGAGATGAAAAAGTGAGAACTAATACAAATATCAAGCATCCTTTTAGTACAACATCATTTAGTACTACACTAAGTGGTGTTTACTAAACCATTCTAGAAAAATGTGATTTGGGGTTTCCATGGTCTTGGGTTGTCACCCAAGATCTTGACTGATCTTTTGACAAGAAAAAGAAGAGATAATTACAATTAGTTTTAGGAAGATAGGATTTGAAATCTCTGTTGTTCCTTTTTTTTTTTTTAACTCCAGACTGAAGGGAATGTATTTTTGCCTCTTGATAAGATGACGTATTGTATTCTATATCTAGAATCTAAATGCCTAGGGAAAAAAAAGACCCCTAGACAGGACAAACAAAGGATTTGATCTTCCAAGAATTTTTTAATTTTTCTGTTTTGAAGTCTAAAGAAATTTAAAGAGAGAACCTAAGTATACTTCATGCAAGGTTAAATAGGGACAGGATGGAGTTCTTTCTCCAGAGGTGTCAGATCTGTTAGCTGTCTGTTACTTCAAGGTTCACTGACCACGTTTCAGACTGGGGCCTTGATGCTTCTCTTTGGTTGTGTTCAGACCTAGGGGCAAACCTACTCACAGAGCTCCAGCCATCTGTGCAATCTAAAGGGATCTCTAAATTTTGGTTGAGCTCTGGCTATAAATCAGTTTGAATGATTCCAGGACCCAAGTTGCTCTTCTGTTTCTTTCCCCCGAATGACACAGACAGCTCAGCTCACTTAGACGGCCGCTTGTAAAATATTTTACAAGGTATTGGGAGACCTTCCTCCAGTACAGAGGTTTATTTAAGCTCTTCCCATGCAAAGGAAGACAGGTTCCTTCTGCTTCTTGATATGGGATGGTATACCTTGGCAGAGGAGAGAAAAGAGTTTCAAACCATGGCTGTGGCATCTGGTGTTCCAGAAGAGAGAACTCTGCCCAAGGAGTTCTCTTCTGCAGTCAAGCAATCTGCCCATGTCTTAATTTACTTGGATGAAACAGTTCCTTCAAATGGGAAACATATTAACTACGACAAGGGGGTTATCACAAAACACAATAGCTTCCTGACCTTTAAGTCCTTCTATACAGAGTCATATTCCAAAGAGGCTTTCACTTGTTACCTTAAGTTTTGTTTAGATACTTACAAACCTCCAGACAGTATTGCAATAACAGTGTGTTGTTTTTTTCATAAACAATGTTAACTGTGAGGTTTCACATCTGTGTGACTGTGGTGTAGTTTACGCTTTCTGCCATGAGTAATTTGTACTGATTATTTGTTTTAAAATCAGACAATTTTCTTTTATTTTTCCATCATTCAGTTACACTATAATTTAAAAAACCAACTAGACAATTCTTTCCCCAGTTTTATGATATTCTAACATTCTCCAAAATAATTAATGACAATATTCAAGCTGCTAAATTCTTCCTCTCTTGTCTCTCCTTCTCCTAATCTTGTCTTCTGTTGTCATTTGTATCTTTACTGCAGGTCCTCAAGGCCAGTAAGATGAGAGCTCTTTGTTAGAAACATAATTTGTCCCCAGATTAATCAACAGTATAATTTAAAACAATTACATAATTATACAGTACGGTTATTATCAATAATGGTTATGCAAAGCCAAGAATGCTGCTAGATGTATTCGTGCATGGGAAGCCCAGTCAGAATGAAACTGACACTTATTTCTAGAAGACTCGGCAACAAACTCTGAAAAAATATCTGAAATCACATGCAAAGATTTTCTTTCCCTCAATCTAGCAATAGCTCAGTGTTTCACATTTATGTGCCCATTATTTTTTGGTATTACTTTCCATTTTCCCAATGGCTCTGTGGATGTTTTTCTCCGTCACAAAAGAGAAAGATACATTTGACCATGGTATCAGTAGTTTTCATCTGTATAATCACTATTTTCTTTATAGCTACATATTTATGTCTTTAAAATGAACACCTGGGAACACAGAATTGAATTATTATATTAATTCTTACTATAACCCTCAAGACAACCATAAAGCATTAGGGGATAAATACAACTCTTGTCTTTGAATATTATAAAGTAATTTTGTGATCTTTTGAAACTAGGTAACTCTCTTAATGTTATGCACCTAATATTCATCCCATCTTAGAATGTGTGGTTTTGGTTAACTTATTTTTATTGGTAGTATAATTTTCTTCTGCATGAGCACACCTTTGGTGATATACATTGAACAGTCCCAATAATCATATTAAAATAGTAGTGCAGCTATTACTCCTGTATGTGGTTGGCTGTTTATACATGTAAGAGCAAACTTACAGGGCTTATGTTATAAAGTTCCCAGTCTATATATTGTGTGGTGCCCAGAGTTCAGATGATTATTCATGGGTATGTTAGAGTGGAAAAAAGCAATATTTATACAGTGGTGTATGAAGGACCCTGTTTATCACATATTCTCTACTCAGCATTCAATGATTTCTTATTTTCGTTGTTTGAATGAGTTCAACATGCCAACATGGAATCACATTAAGAGTTTGACTTGCTTTGCCCATTGTTTTTTTTAAGTTTCATTGATTATGATGAGAAAAGTTACATGATTTCAATTTATCTGAATTTGTTATCATTTAAAAACATATTTTAAGTAAATAGAATTAAATCACATTCTTGTTTCCCTTTTGTACTCCAACTCCTCCCAGAGAACTTCCTTCAATACCTACAATATTTTTATTTGTCATATTCCTTAAAATTTATAAAATATTATAACAATAAAAATGAGTATTATAAAAGTTGTTTGATATAAAACAACAATCAATTTAATACTCTTATGTAGATACTTGTCAACAGCAATAGTGAAAATACATACATTTTTCTCAACTCAATATAAATTTTAACTAACTACAAACATATTAACTGTATATTTCAAAATAATACATCACTACTAGTATTTTCTTAAATGAACATAAATATATAAAGTCTTTTTGTTTGTTTGTTTTGTATTTAGTAGAGCTTAAAATCTTGTCTCTTACTGTGGTACAAGCCCAAAATAAGAACAATTTTTAGACATTGGATTTCATTGTAATAAGGCTGTACTTCAATGACCCTCACATCACCAAAGGATTTTACCTCCATTGTAACTAAACTGAGAGTTGATAGTTCTACTGTGCCAAGGAATGAATTGTTGGCACGATTTTTTGGATACAGACTTCCTGCTTTGGTTAAAGCTATTGACTTGAGTGAGTGACTTTATTCTCAGCCCACACAGAACAGGTTACATTCATTTAAGAAATGGTATGTGGCCAGGCAGTGGTGGCACACACCTTTAATCCTACTACTTGGGAAGCAGAGGCAGGCAGATTTCTGAGTTTGAGGCCAGCCTGGGCTACAGAATGAGTTCCAGGACAGCCAGGGCTGTATAGAGAAACCCTGTCACGAAAAACGAAAAAAAAAATGGTATGTGTATTAAGATGGCTTATCCATAAAGCCATTCACCAACTGTTTCAATGAACAATGGTTCTGCTTGGAGGGTGGCACAGACATTAGATGAGGGTAAGAATCTCGTTCATTGGCTGTGATAATTTGGAAAAACATTCATCTCAGAGAAAGATTAACTTATAAAGTCCTCTTCTTCAAACTTGATACAAGAGTTACAAACATCAACCAAAGCATTCAGTCTTACTCTTTGTTGTTCTCTTTCAAGTCCCTTCCCAATTTAATTGTCTACATTTCTTTTGGGTATATAAATACTTTTGAAACATGAAAGCTGTTCTGAAAACCATAGCATAGTATAAAAACATGAAGTAAACAATAGTACTAATAGAGAGGCTGATATAGGAGAAGCAAGATTTCAAGACCAATATGTTGTACACAGCAAGACACTGTCATGAACAAACAAGCTGAAAGTGTATATAGATTGTACAATATTGGACCTATTTCTCTAATTACCAAATTAGAGAGACCATTGGATGACAATCAACAAATTTCTAATTCCTCTTATTTTTGGATTTCAATCAATTAGGATATTTTGGTAGTATTAATTTTAATATTAAGATATTGAGAAAAAGTAATTGTTACTTTCTGTTGTTTTTGTTGTAAGAGGTGGAATTAGGTTTGTGTGGATTTGTTGAAAGATTACTTTCTTGCTTCTTCTAGGGTGTAGTTTTGCTCCTTATGTTGGTGTTTTCCATCTATTATCCTTTGTAGGGCTGGATTTGTGGAAAGATATTGTGTAAATTTTGTTTTGTCATGGAATATCTTGTTTTCTCCATCTATAGTAATTGAGAGTTTTTCTGGGTATAGTAGCCTGGGCTGGCATTTGTGTTCTCTTAGGGTCTGTATGACATCTGCCCAGTATCTTCTAGTTTTCATAGTCTCTGGTGAGAAGTCTGGTGTAATTCTGATAGGCCTGCCTTTATATGTTACTTGACCTTTTTCCCTTACTGCTTTCAAAATTCTTTGTTTAGTGCATTTGGTGTTTTGAATATTATGTGATGGGAGGGATTTCTTTTCTGGTCCAGTCTATTTGGAATTCTCTAGGCTTCTTGTACGTTCATGGGCATCTCTTTTTTTAGGTCTGGGAAGTTTTCTTCTATAATTTTGTTGAAGATATTTACTGGTCCATTACATTGAAAATCTTCCCTCTCTTCTATAACTATTATCCTTAGGTTTGGTCTTCTCATTGTGTCCTGGATTTCCTGGATGTTTTGGGTTAGGAGTTTTTTCCTTTTTGCTTTTCTTTGACTTTTGTGTCAATGTTTTCTATGGTGTCTACTGCCTCTGAGATTCTCTCTTCTATCTCTTGTATTCTGTTGGTCATGCTTGCATCTACAACTCCTGATTTCTTTCCTAGGTTTTCTATCTCCAGGGTTGTCTCTCTTTCTGATTTCTTTATTGTTTCTATTTCCATCTTTAGATTCTGAATGGTTTTGCTCATTTCTTTTACATGTTTGATTGTGTTTTCTATAGTTCTTTAAGGCATTTTTGTGTTTCCTCTTGAAGGGCTTCTAGCTGTTGACCTGTGTTCTCCTGTAGTTCTTTGAGGGTGCCATTTATGTCTTTCTTAAAGTCCTGTATCATCATCATGAGAAGTGATTTTTATATCTGAATCTTGCTTTTCTGTTATGATGATATGTCCAGGATTTGGTATGGTGGGAGTATTGGGTTCTAATGATGTCAGGTGATCTTGGTTTGCGCAGCTTATATTCTTACGCTTGCTCCACACATCTGGTTATCACTAATGCTACCTACCCTTGCTAAATCTGACTGGAGCCTGTCCTTCCTGTGATCCTGTTGTGTCAGAACTTCTCAGAGTCAAGCTGTCTCTGTGATCCTGTGATTCTGGGATCCTGTGACCCTGTGCTTGTTAGAGCACCTGGGAGTGGAGCTTCCTCTGGGTGTTGTGGGACTGGCTGTGGAGCTTGCACTCAAGGTCTGCTCAGGACACCAGCCCAGACAGACTGGATCGAACCTCAGCCACTGGGCTGGTCGAGTTCCTGTGTGCCTGGTCCCCCTGGTCCCAGTTACTCCCAGTGTTGGGACAGATGTTGTATCCTCCTTACCCCTGATGCTGAGCATGTTAGAGCGCCTGGGAGTGAAGCTTCTTCTGGGTGTTGTGGGACTGGCTGTGGAGCTTGCACCCAAAGTCTGCTCAGGGCACCATCCCAGACAGACTGGAAGCAACCCGAGCCACTGGGCTTTGCCCATTGTTTTTGTTAGTTATTTATGAATATTGGTTTTGAGATTGCATAGAATGCTTAATATGTAGATGACCAAATGTCACATTCATAAAGATGTATGGAGTGGGATAATCAACATTAAA
>JADRCD010235449.1:0-13220 GCA_019843815.1 Montemys delectorum
AGATAGAAATGTATTCAAAGTTGTAATTATTTTAAAAGTCTGGCTCTTCTGTAACATGTAATATGTGATATGTAAACTGATAAAAATCATTCATTATTTTTTCCAGTTGAAATGTGAGAATATCCCCTCACATTTAAAAACTGTGTGTGTGTGTGCCTGTGTGCATGAATGCGTGCATGAATTCATACATGTGTGTATGTGTGTGTCTGTGTTACTCTGTTTGAACTCACAGTTTTCTCACTGTACAGAAGTATGAATGGCTACGCAGTCTGTAGAAAGCTAGATTTCAGCTTTTGATTTTTTATCTCATCTCTGCTAGTTGTTAAGTAGTCAGAAATGCCTGCTGCTGGGCAGTGAGCCAGGGCTCCCAGTCAGCGTGGAATCACGCAGGTAAACAACAGGCACCCCTCAGTGCTCCTTGTTGCTCAGCTTCAATGTCTAATTGGTTTGTGCATATTAAATACAGTTTTAAATTGCGGACTTCAAGTTTACAATGGGTTTGGTGGTGTGTTCTTTCTCCATCATGAGCCAAAGTGCTTGAGAATCCTGAGACATTAAATCATTGAGTATTAAGATTGCTCACTGTTAACATAATGACTGTTTAGATGATACATGGAAGACACTATTAAAAGAAATAAGTATGTTTTTCCCTCATAGGTCACAAAGATTTTATTTCTCTATTTTAGTTTTGCGTATGGTTTTGCATACAGTGTACTGTGTTTGACAGCAAACTTTTAAGGTCTTCATACTTCAATTTTACATTTTCCTTAAATATTGTTTGTTACTGTTAGGTGGTTGATTTAGTCTATATGAAATTCGCAATTGAGGCTGGGAAGACAGCTCAGCAGATAAAAGCACTTGCCACCAAGCTTTCCAGGTCTGACTGAAGGACCTGAGGTCAGCTCCAGGTCCCACTTGTTAGATGGAGAACACTGGCTGTACCAGCTTGCCTTCTGACTTCTACATGCACAACAGAACAAATGTAACTCTAAAAAAGTCATTCACAACTTAGGACTTCTTTAATCTTTCCCATTTAAAACAAATCTCACAGGACAAGAAAGCAAACCTCCACCTGTCTGTCTGTCTATCTGTCTCTCTGTCTATTTATCTACTTATCTAACTAACATATATATATGTTTGTTAAAAAAAATAAAATCAAGAATCTTTAAGATACTATGGCTCATATTAGACAGGAATCTCCATTTGTAGGGCTTAGGGAGTTTTAAGCAGTTATAAATCATTTGTTAAAAACTATAGGTAACAGGTGTTGATGAATTTCTGCACTGACTAGCTTTTGCAGGCTTAATTTACTTATTCAGAGTTTCTCTTTTCTTTTCATTTTAATTCACACTTTGTTTTTCTCAGTGTATTATATGTGGAGATTCTGGACACTATCTGTTCCCAGATACCTCACAGATAATGAGTGTACATTAACTAGCTCCAAGGTTAAAGCCATGCATGAGCTCAGGCTGTGTTAAGTAACAAATATAGCAGCCTTTCTTCCAAACACTTATTCTCTCTCGCTGTATGTCTTTCCCCCACCTCTGGGCAGAACGCCTTTACTGGCCATGTGTTCTTAGTCTCAGTATTCTCTGAGCTGTAACTTACAAGGACACTGGCCATTAAGCTATTCCTTTCTGCTTTGTATCACTATCCTTTGCGTCTTTTAACCCATCTGGACTCCTGCAAGCAAAGTCTAAACCTGCCAGTCCCTCATGATTTACAGCAAATCTGTATGGATGAATTATTCTGTATGGATAACTAAGACTGGGGTTTACTTTCCTTGTCTCTCCACCTCGTGGGAAGTAGGCTAATTTATGAGGATTGCTATGAAGAGGAGAGAAACAGGACAATTTAAAAAATAAAAAAAGCTACCAGGATTTTCAGTGCAAAGTTTGGGTCTCCTCTATGAGATTTTTGATGGGGGCAGATAAATAGGAAGCAGAAAATACTCTTTTTTTTGCTTTGTTTTGTTTTGTTTTGTTTTGAGACAGGGTTTCTCTGTATAGCCCTGGCTGTTCTGGAACTCACTCAGTAGACCAGGCTGGCCTGGAACTTAGAAATCCCCCTGCTTCTGCCTCCCAAGTGCTGGGATTAAAGGCGTGCGCCACCACCACCTGGCCCAGAGAATACTCTTACAAGTTGAAATATTCTTAATGAATAGCAACCCAGGGGAGGTAAGGGCAAAGAGTTTGTGAGTCATTGAGTCAAGTTTCCATTTTGAAACTTCGTAAACAACAACGGCAAATGTTTACAGTGTGTAGTGGCTTCAGGAATGTAGACAGTGTTGAAGCAGGGGTGATTTGATTCCTGGATTGCCTTCTCATCATAACAAGCCTGTACCTTGGTGTGGAGCTGAACATTGAAGTGCAAGAGGTAGACATCAAAAACATAATAGAATTTAACCTGAGTTTTCCATCAGCTGCTTTGCACAACTGGAGGAAAAAATGCATTTCTGGGTAATCTGGGATTTAAAGGGGTATAATATATGTGGGTATGTGTGTGTGCATGTGTGTGTGTGTGTGTGTGTGTGTGTGTGTGTGTGTGTGTGTATCAACAAAGCAACTATCCACGTACCACAAAATTAGAAACAATGCTGGTGCTTTCCCGTACTTTAACAGAAGACTATTCTCTATGGAATAGCTATGCACAATATTTAAAACAGCCTCAAACTCATGATGATAATTTTATAAACAATGCAAAGCATTGAGTCTCTCAATCATTTATGTCCACAATTGTAACAGACATTCCTAGTGAACTGATTACCTAGCAGGCTTTGGAAACTGTCACAAAATTCAGGATGGTTTTCTAGTTCTCAGAGTTGAGATTTTTATAGTTCTAACCCATCCCCAGTGCATGTAAAAGACGTTAGCACACGCTAAAATACCCCTGAATGTCACTCACTTCACTTTATGGATCTCTGAGGCTCTACCTAAGCTACTTAAACTAGATCTTCATAGATCAGGTTTTACATATCAGGAGCCTTCAGACTCACCCTGGAAATACAAGATGTTTTCTGCGACTAGCATTGTAAAGCGCCTCCTTGTCTACAGCCTTTCTAGATAACGAGAACCTGAATAGCAAGCTTGGGCTCGCAGGCTCTGAGGTTTTAGGTTTCCTCAGGCTACATTTCTAAAATCAGAGGTCATTTTAAAATAACAATTTCAATGCTTGGCTCTAAGAAAATACTAACAGAATGTCCCATTGTAAATACCTCCATGTGTATCTTCAAGAAACCATTGCAGATGTATTTTTATCAGGCACAGGAAAATACAGGCGCTCTGCCAAGTCTCTGGATTAGGGTTGGGTAAGTAGTTCAGTGGTAGAGCATTTCTCTATTTTGGTTTCTCTATTTCTCTAGCCTGAGTTCAGTCCCTAGCAGTACACACGCACACACACACACACACACACACACACACACACACACACACAAATGAATTCTCTGCATTATTTTAAGAATTTCTATAGACAGAATTTTAAGTCACAGATTGGTATTTTTTTATTATTTATTTAAATGAAAACTTCCTCCATTTGCCTCTAGAACAAGATTTACTATGTTTGTTGGATCTTTACACCTCAAAATGAACTTGTTCTTTCAGGTACAGCTCTTTGTGGGGTTTGCAAAAGAAGTTTCTGAATTCTGGAATGGAACTTGATTCATGGTATCTAATAAAGATATTTTACTACTCCTGCCAAGTTCAGCAACAGGCTTGCCAGAACACAGAATCTCTGGTAAGCCTACTCCTTAATCTTCTGTGAGAAAAGAAAACAGGCCCAAAGGCAACCGGAATTGGGTATGAGAGATTGTCTTTATCCCCTTCTTTCTATAAAAGGGATACCACCCAAACAAACAATGGCAGAATCTACCAGAGTTCCAAGCAGAGGGGGTTCTTCTACCTACGTAGGAAAACCTCCTCTTTTGTGACTGTATTCTCCTCATCAAGTAAAGACAACCTTTGGTCTATTGCTAAGACCTCAAGTATTCTAGATGAGTGAGAAACAGCATTTGGGTCTTTCAACTAATGGGGCTTGGAAGACTGACAGGGAGGAGAAAGATCAATCAGACTAGTAGGCAATAAAATATTCCACTGTGATTGGCCTTGAACTTTGTTTTTTGTACTTTTGTTGGATTATGGGTGTGTCTGGCATCCTGGGAATCCACAGTGCAGGCATAGTAATAAAAGTAGGCCATAGTAACCTGACTCAAAAAAAGCCATCAAATGACTCTAGCCCAAGATGTATTTAACTTTGTCTGATCCACCCTACTCGCTGCTAACGATGGACTTTTCTGCTTGTCTAATTGTCACCCAGGTTAAGTAAATAGAATGGAACACTGCCTGCCTCTTAAAAAGAAAATGAAAGCAAGAGTTTCCAGAGAATGATTATGTAAGAGGAGGACCAGTTACTGTTTCCAAAGAAAATCAATGGAGTGAAATCAACTCCTTTCTTTGGAAATTAAAACATGTCATACTCTTTTTTTTCATTGAAGTTAACATACTTGATCATTGTTCACATTTCACAGAAAGAGATTGCTACTAGACATTTGAACTACTTCCTACTAACCCGTATAGTGATCCCCATGACTATCCTACGTCTCTAAGAAAGACACAACAAAAATCTTAGTGGTACAGAAGAATAGGAAGACAGAAAGAGAAGATGAAGACCATTTTAAAATCCATTTAATCTGTATGTTTTTGCATTGGTAAGAGAGACACATGTATTGCAGGTAAAATTAAGTAAATTATCTGGTGAGGTTTAAGCAACAATGGGGCTGCCTGAAAACAGAAAGTTTTATTGCTTTGCTTTGAAATTTCAGTTATTTTCTTAATGCCAAAAACTGCACCACCTCCAGTAGAATCTGTGTGACGAATTCCACAGACTGAAGCCAGTTGACCTCAAAATGGGGAGGCCTCCTAGAATCAGTTGTGGAACTCTTCACTGGAGAAAAATTATTGAGCCTGAGTTCTCTTGGCAAATTATCTGTTTAATGTTTTCTATTCCTTTTCCTATATACAAGATGTTCCTAATAGCCTAGGCCAAAATCTTTAGCAAGAATGATGGGTATAAAACCATCCCTTGAGATGGAGTCACTAACCATGACCTCATCTACAGGAAAACCAGCACTTTACTTTATAAGTTATGCATAAGATAATACTGATAAATATAACTTTCCCAACAATATTGTTTAATATGGCTACATGTGTGTCATTGAGAGTAGGTTTTGGTATCTTGTTTAAGAAAGACTTAAATAGAAAGAACTAAAACAGTTTAAATTTATGCCTTGAAGAGTTACAGAAGAACAGGAACTACAGGTTAAATAATAACTGATCATAAAAATTCATTAGCCTGTTCTTGGGGATTTGCCACTACTCTTAGATGATTTTTGTATTTTGATGTATCAAATAATCATAATCATATCCGTTCTACCTGGCTGCTTCATTGAATATATCCTTTTGAAGTTGTAGTATTTGAATGATTTTGTATTTTGCTGTACCAAATGATTATTACAATGTCTGTCCTATTGTATTGCTTCATTGAACACAGGTTTTCACTGTTGTAATACCTGTTTCTCTATGCATAAAAACCCTTGCTTGAGAGCTGCAAAATACACTCAGATTCAAACCGTCTCCATGTTTGCTTCTGTTTGTCACCACCGAATCCTTACCCACCTGGCCTCAAGAACCCACATTCAAAAGATCCCCATACCTGGCTGGGGTGCTCCGTGGCATACTAAGCCTTGAATTACTGTAACAAACCAAATATACAGTTCACAGATGCTCTTCAGCATAGAGATTTATTCACTCCTCAATGTTTTATCTCAATGTAATCTCAAGAGGACAGATACTTTAAACAATGCTAACCCAGGGATATGCCGATATATTAGCTATACAAAGCACTGCTCCATTTCCAGGCTTGGAAGATTTGTTTATAGTATCTAAATGATTAAATTATTAATGTATACGTTAGAAATTTAAATGATAGTGTACTGGCTGGTTTTGTGTGTCAACTTGACACAGGCTGGAGTTATCATAGAAAAGGGAGCTTCAGTTGGGGAAGTGCCTCCATGAGATCCAGCTGTGGGGCATTTTCTCAATTAGTGATCAAGGGGGTAGGGCCCCTTGTGGGTGGTGCCATCTCTGGGCTGGAAGTCTTGGGTTCTATAAGAGAGCAGGCTGAGCAAGCCAGTAAGGAACATCCCTCCATGGCCTCTGCATCAGCTCCTGCTTCCTGACCTGCTTGAGTTCCAGTCCTGACTTCCTCTGGTGATCAACAGCCATGTGGAAGTAAGCTGAATAAACCCTTTCCTCCCCAACTTGCTTCTTGGTCATGATGTTTGTGCAGGAATAGAAACCCTGGTTAAAACAGAAAGGAATTTCTGCCTTTTAAAAATAAGGTAGGAAAATGACACGGTTTAATTGATATCAATAGATGCAAAAACAAGCAATATAAAATTTTGTTAAATTAGGCAGTGTTATTAGTTTTATAAGATTTTCTACTGAAGTCTTTACCATACTTGTAGATAGAGTATGCTAGCTAGGGACCCACCAGATTTTGATAAAATACAGCATAACTCAAACCGGTATTTTATTCAATAGGAAAAACTTTGTTCTGAAAGAGAAATTTTTTTAAAAAATGAAACAACATAAATGAAGAAGTATAAATGAATATTCATAACCCATCACTAAAAAGGAACTAAGCAAAAACACATCCAAGTGCCCCTTGACATAGTTGGAATAAGCAGTGCCTAAAAGCTTGAGTCATTAAGTACAAAGTAAAAACAAATGGGACAGTCTGTATTACAAAATATATTTATAATGCTCCCAGGACTTGCTATGACAGATGTTAGAAAACATGTAATATAATAAAATGAAAGAAAATTCTTACTGTTTTTTCAAAGGATTTGATCTTAATCATTCTAAGTTTGGTCTGGAGAATCAAAAAAAAAAAAAAGTCCATGTATTTCTCTAGAAAATACCAATTTAAAAAGACTCTGTCTCTCTTATATTCTTCAGCATTATCACATTGGATTAGCTTCATTCAACTACAAATCCACAAAGTAACAAGGTAAGCAATGCCAGCCGCACATGAGAATCATAAACGGAAATGAGGTTTTGTGGACTTTCAATATAATGCAGAATTTCAGTATGCTCAAGGTTTACAGTCAAAATTAACATTCCCTACTCAGTTTCTGACTGGAGAAAGCTTTGATATCTGACTTTGATAACAAGAAATCAGCTGGGGCCTACAGCTACAGGAAACTGAATTCTGACAAAACCAAGAATAAACTTTAATTAAAATTTTCTACCAAATTCCACACAACTCTGTCCAGTCCTCTGTTTGATTTCCATCTTCTAATACCCCAAATAGAAATCTTAGAAAATAGGAATTGGATCATCAGATCCACATTAGTGTCAGTGGACTTAACTGCCACATGTAATTCTGGAGCTTAGAAGACAGAGGAGGCATTCCAGTTGAAGCACTTGGGTAGACTAGCCATATCAGGAAATCTATGTTCAGTCAGGAAGCCATGCATCACTGAATAAGATGGAAAGGAACTAAGGATGATTCCCAATGTCAACTGCAGGTTTCCACATCTACACTCACTTGCATGAGCACACATACACACACACACACACACACACACACACACACACACACACACATATGTATATATATGCACACACATACATATGCTTATGCAAGCCATGCATATCCATGAAAGAAAATATGCTCAAGCATGCTATTGAAGGCATTCAGATTATGCTATCTAAATGTAGTATTATGGTATGTTAACTACTTTTGAGCTGAAAGGACTCTAGAAACAGCAGGTGCTGGAAGGATCGAGAAGGGTCTCCTTTCTACCTAACACCATGTAATAATATTTGCAAAGATGAATACACTGTCTCTGTAGCCAGAAAAGCACTCTGTGCACTGGAGACTGGCCATTGATACAAAAAAATGGAACTCTAGAAAATCATTTGGTACATTGGTCCTTCTCCTTCATTAGCATCACCCATTCAGTGCCTACTCATTTTCCTTCCACAGGGAAATTATCACTTGTCTTTGTCTTTTTAATACATAAGTCTCAATCTTGTTTTTTCATATCTTCATTTTTTTCCTACGAAAGTGAAAATATAAAAGTAGTAAATACTCTTTCCACCTCTGCCATCTGCCTGTGCCCCTGTGGAGCTCCTCCTACCCCACCACAGGTAAGAGTCTCCCAGGCTTACCACAAACTCCAACCATCTCTTCCAAGTGTGCTTATATGCCCCATCTTTAGGCAGAGAGATTAAGCTCCTGTCTCCATCATCCACCCCCAAATCTACCTATCCCATGGTACACAGACTTGTGCTACTAACTCTGCCAACACCAGGGCCAGAGAAGATCCACAATCATCACTTCTACCAATCCCTGCCACCTGTCTGAGAACTATTTGTCATCCCTCGTCTTCAGACAGGGATCTTAGGGTCACATCACAGGTCATTCTACCTGCACTTATTGCCCCCAAAAAGGTTCCAAGCATGTCCCCCAAATATCTGAAGATT
Source organism: Montemys delectorum (assembly GCA_019843815.1). Taxonomy (NCBI): domain Eukaryota; kingdom Metazoa; phylum Chordata; class Mammalia; order Rodentia; family Muridae; genus Montemys; species Montemys delectorum. Next base: position 8,547 of record JADRCD010235449.1, read on the forward strand.
GTCTGAGAGAACCTTTTAACTTTACAGATCTTCTCCTGGGCTTAGAAACCTCACTTAGCTGGATCTGGACCAGTATCACCTCAGATACTCCATTTGAACATCCACACTGAATTGCCCAAAGATGGATCCCTAAGCTGGTCAACCACCTGACAAATTGGTGTTTGTGTTATTTTTAAAATAAAAATCTAAGGTTTTCAGTTAGTTGGAGCTGGAAAATAAGCTGTGCTTAAGAGGAGACAATCATCATTGAGCTGAAATTTTCAGGGAATTATTCACACAGAGCTGTGCATTATACTGAGGGAGTCAAGCCTATATCACAAGTTGGCAGCTGAACTTAGTAATGTGTAAGGTTCTTCTATGTGTTAATAAGGAATACATATTCTTTTCAGTAGCCCATGGGACTTTCTCCAACATACATCTGATATTAGGCCATAAAACAAGTCCTGATTAATATAGGAAAATTGAAATCACATCCTGCATTTTATTTGATCACCAAAGTAAACAAACTCTTATAAGATAAACAACTTACTACAGAATCAAAATTATGTAAAGGAAGAAACTAAGCTGAAAAATATACCAAAGTAGACACAGGAAAGGCAGTCAAAATAGTAGAATTTATACTACTATGTGCTTAGTCATAATATTTGAGAGATCTCAAACTTATAACTTAATGATATACATGAAAATCCTAGAAAAACAAGGACAATCAACACCTCCAACAACTAATGGGAAAACATACTCAAAATCAGGTCTGAAACTAATACAAAAATAAAATAAAATAAAATAAAATAAAGAATCAGTGAATAGAGGATTGAGTTCCCCCCATATACTACAGGCTATTGCCACTGCTGTCAGTTCTCCTTAAAAACTTGATGATTAGACCCCATTGATAAAGTTATTACTTACTTGAATCATAGAAGAATGATAAATCAAGGTGATACTGACTTGGAAACTTCATCCTTACTGGCTAGCTTCCTAGTGCTAGAAGGTACCATGCAAGTTACTGGAGGAGAAACACAGTCATCAAGCATACCCAGCTATTAGCCCTGTGAGCTACAATAATAATGGGCCTGGCAAGACCTGCCCATAGAAGCAATAGTGACAGGAATGTAACCATTTTTAAAGTAACCAACGTTTTCTAATAGAAATTATTAGAATAGAAAAGATTCTAATTGACCTGCTCCACAAGATGAAACTCACACATGCCTCTAATGTGGGGCCAAGAACCTCTGGCTAAACAGCTGCTAAACTCTAGGAGAGAAATTGCTATGATTGTTCTGCTAAATGGATAAACTACTAAACCAACATCTAATATGTTCTAGTATACCCACAGATTGAGACATCTCAAAAACCTCAATCAGAGAAGCCTCTGTTTGCAATAGATAATGATCAACACAGAAACCTACAACTGGGCAAAGTATGGGGGTGGGGACGGGAAAATGGACTGATGAAATACAGTCCTAAATGCAACCATCTTGTCCCATGCATACTACACTCCCTCAGCCCAATGATGGGGAGTATAGCAGAAGAGAGGGTGGAAAGAGTGTAAGAGCCAGAGGCAATGGATGACTACAAGGAAATAGATGCCTTCTGGACACAGCAGAACAGCTGCACTTATGAACCCATAGCGATAGTGGCAACATGTACAAGAACTGTTCAAGTCAAGCCAAATCCAATCAGCGTGGAGAGGCAAGATGGGTTGAGGTTCTACCCCTAGCAAGGAGCTATTGGCAATTCTTAGCTATTGAGAGAGGGAGTGTCAGTTTTCTCTAGGTAGTTTCATCGTGTTCCGATAGCAGGCCACACAACCAAGAATAATTAGGTAACACAAATTGGCCTTGATGTAAAATGGGGGGAAAGAGAAATAGCAAAATTAGGTGGGAAGGAAAGGGTGACATCTGGGAAAGTGAAACAGAATATGCTTAAATACCAAAACATGAACAAAATTCTCAAAGAACTAATGCATTTTACAGATATCAAATAAAACATATGTGATTTTTCTCCTGGTAACCTTTCTTTTAGACAAGACCTCATGTAGTCCAGGCTAGCTTCAAACTGTCAGAGTCACAGAGAGCAACTACCAGCTTCTCCTCCACTTGCCTCTACCCTTTAGCTCTGAGATAACAGGAATGTACAGTCTGATGGGTGCTAAGGACTGAACGCAGGGCTTCATGAATTCTAAGATACCCTTTGCCTACTGAGACACATCCTCTGCCTCCTGTTTAACAATTTGATTTTCAACTAGTTCAAAGGCCTAGCCACATAACATACAATAGTAGAGAGCACATGTTCAATCTTCATACCATGCCAGACAGTGCTGTCTGGGGCTTCTCTGTTTATTATTGCCAAAGGTAATTAAATATTCTCTCATAAATACCATCCAATCTGCACACTTAAGCAAGTGGAATTACTTAACACTCTAATGTCTTCCTTAGAAGCTATATAGTTTTGGCTCTAAAGACAAAGAATTGCTGAAATATTTTCATTAAGTTTGCAATGTGCATTTTAAGCTTTATTGAAGTTGGTGATCTTACATGTGAAACTTTGAGGTCTCTCTCTCTCTTTTTTTTTTCTCATTTCCAAAAGAATTTTAAAGGAGACTTAGAGGGAAGCTTTAGGACATTTTTCCTAAGAGAGAAGTAAGGCTAGTAAGCCAAAAATCCCAGCATCTTCCAAGATGGAGATAGAGAAGAGGAAAATAGAAATCCAAACCTTCCAGTCTCTCTGGGCTGGTGTCCTGAGTGGAACTTGGGCACAAGCTCTACAGCCAGTCCCACAACACCCAGATGAAGCTGCTACACTCCCAGGTGCTGTAACAAGCCCAAGGTGACAGGATCCCAAAATCACAGGGTCACAGAGACAGCCTGAGTCTGAGGAGTTCTGAAACAACCAGGATAACAGGAATGACAGGCTCCAGTCAGAATTAGCAAGGGCAGGTAGCCCCAGAGATAACCAGATGGCAGGGGGCAAGCATAAGAAAATAAACAACACAAACCAAGGTCACTTGACATCATCAGAACCCAATTCTCTCACCACAGCCAGTCCTGTACACACCGTCACACCAGAAACGCAAGATTCAGATATAAAATCACTTCTCATGATGATGATACAGAACCTTAAGAAAGACTAAATAGCACCCTCAAAGAAATAGAGGAGAACACAGGTAAAGAGCTAGAAGCTCTTAAAGAGGAAACACAAAAATCCCTTAAAGAACTACAGGAAAACACAACCAAACAGGTGAAGGAAATGAACAAAACAATCCAGAATCTAAAAATGGAAATAGAAACAATAAAGAAATGAAGAAGAGAGAAAACCCTGAAGATACAAAACCTAGGAAAGAAATCAGGAGTAATAGATGCAAGCATCACCAACAGAATACAAGAGATAGAAGAGAGAATCTCAGGGGCAGAAGACACCATAGAAAACATTGACACAACAGTCAAAGAAAATGCAAAAAGCAAAAAGCTTCTAACCCAAAACATCCAGGAAATCCAGGATGCAATGAGAAGAACAAACCCAAGGATAATAAGTATAGAAGAGAGTAAAGACTCCCAATGTAATGGGCCAGTAAATATCTTCAACAAAATTGTAGAAGAAAACTTCCCTAAGCTAAAGAAAGAGATGTCCATGAACATACAAGAAGCCTACAGAACTCCAAATAGACTGGACCAGAAAAGAATTTCCTCCTGTCACATAATAATAAAAACATCAAATGCACTAAACAAAGAAAGATTTTAAAAGCAGTAAGGGAAAAAAGGCAAGTAACATATAAAGGCAGGCCTATCAGAATTATGGCGGACTTCTCACCAGAGACTATGAAATCTGGAAGATCCTGAGCAGATGTCATACAGACCCTACAAGAACACAAATGCTAGCCCAGGCTACTATACCCAGCAAAACTCTCAATTACCATAGATGGAGAAAACAAGATATTCCACAACAAAACAAAATTTACACAATATCTTTCCACAAGTCCAGCCCTCCAAAGGATAATAGATAGAAAATATCAACATAAGGAGCAAAACTACACCCTAGAAGAAGCAAGAAAGTAATCTTTCAACAAATCCACACAAATCTAATTCCACTTCCTACAACAAAAACAACAGGAAGTGACAATTACCTTTTCTTAATATCTTAATATGAAAATTAATATTACCAACATATCCTAAGTGACTGAAATCCAAAAATATGAGGAATTTGAAATTTGTTGATTGTCATCCAATGGTTTCTCTAATTTGGTAATTGGAGAAATAGATCCAATATAGTACAATCTATATATACTTTCAGCTTGTTTGTGACAGTGTTTTGCTGGGTACAATGTAAGGGTCTTGAAATCTTGCTTCTCCTATCTCAGCCTCTCTATTAGTATTGTTTATTTCATGTTTTTACACTATACTATGGTTTTCAGAACAGTTTATATATTTAAAAAGTATTTATATACCCAAAGGAGACATAGACAATTAACTTGGGAGATGACTTGTAGGAAAGAGAACAACAAAGAGTGAGACTGAATGCTTTGCTTGACATTTCTAGCTCTTGTATCAAGTTTGAAGAAGAGGACTTTATAAGTTACTCTTTCTCTGAGATGAATGCTTTTCAAAATCATCACAGCCAATGAACCAGATTCTTATCCTCACCTAATGTCTGTACCACCTTCCATGCAGAACCATTGTT
>JADRCD010235450.1:0-11849 GCA_019843815.1 Montemys delectorum
TAAGTACACTGTGGTTGTCTTCAGATGCACCAGAAGAGGGCGTCAGATCTCGTTATGGGTAGTTGCGAGCTACCATGTGGTTGCTGGGATTTGAACTCAGGACCTTCAGAAGAGCAGTCAGTGCTCTAACCTGCTGAGCCATCTCACCAGCACCGAGAGCTATTTTTAAATGAACAAAGATGGGTTCCCCTCGGCTGTAACTGGGTTCAGGCTAGATCTTTCTGGATGGACTCATGTTTCAGTTGCTGTCTGTCTGTGGTGCGTGTGGCTTGGGTCTAGTCACTCGGTTTCTCTGACTCATCAAGGGGCACCGTGGCAGTTGGGTCCCACTGCATGTCGGACTGTCGGTGTTCTTCCTGGCGTGGGGACTTTGCTGTGGAACCACAGACATAAGAGCGGCTGGTACAGCCTGAGATGCTGCTGCTGACAAGTGTGCTAGAGAGCAATGTTTCCATCTTTCTCTTCTTGGCCTGGGTTTTTCTTGCTCCTGGGCTAGGCAAACCTCCCGCCTTCTGCCCCCTTGTGATATGATATGCTCTGTTAGACAGGGCAGCTCGGTGGACCATCTAGTCCTCACACCTCTCTGGCCCTTTCTGGGTCGGTGTCAGCTTTTAAGGCAAACCACCCTCTTAGTGCCTGCCACCTGAGATGTGCCTTAAACCCAGCTTTGACCTTTCAGGAATAGTCCCGCTTGATTGGTGGAGGCTTAGGAGAGAACCAGCTCTTCCCACAGCCACATGGGGACAGCTAGCCCTGTTGCCACTGCAAGAGTCCCAACTAAGGCCAAGAAGTGTCCCTAGGTGGGTATGGAGGGGTACCTTGGGCTGGAGCTGCTTCCTGTGCCTGGGTGGCTTGGCTGAATGGACCATGTAAACGGACTCTGAGACACTGGTCACTGTGTTCATTCTGTCATCCTGGTCACTCTGTGGCAGGGTGGTGATAGGTGCCAGATACCGCCAAGGCTACCACCACCCCTTCCCTAAGCCATGATGCCTCTGGGCCCGCCCCTCCCATGCCTCTTAATTATTTTCCTTGGCTGTTGTGAATTAAATCTCCCAGTAACCGCAGGAGACATCTTTGGGTACGGCCTGCTCACATCTCCGGCACCCACAGAAGTCGTTAAACAAATAACGTTAACTTTCTCTAGGGACCCAATTCTCTCTGAATGTAATTCTCCTCTCGGTTACTGGGAGCCTCTTGGAGAGAAAATAAATAAATAAAAGGAATAAACAGAAGTTCCTAAGGCTTCCTCAGATCCTTTTGGGAGGGAGGGGAGTCACTTGGAATTAACTTTTAAAAGAGGATCACACCACAGCTTGATGGTAGAAGAAACTGGCATCTGGGTGGTTCTGATGGAGATGCCTGTGCTCAGGGGTCCTGGGAAGAGTCGGGGAGGGCGTTGAGGATCTTGGCTCCCAGATCTACCCTGGATCCTCATGTCAGAGGTGCTGATAGGAGCCGGTAGGACAGTCGACAGAAAGGCTTGGCCAATGGGTTCTTGCTGGTGGAGCTGGCAGGTACCACTACACAGCAGCCATTGAGGTGGCCTGTAGACCACTTGTCCATGTTCTGCATGGATGTGACCATGAGCCGCTCTGTCTTATCTGCCATTGTAAGTCTCAGCTATTCTGTTCTGCTGGGCTGCTCCTCTTGCCCCTCCTCCTCCTGCTGCTCCTCCTGCTGCTTCGTCTCTCCCTCCTCCCTCCTGCTCTTCCTTATCCTCCTCCCTCTTGTTCTTCCTGCCCCCTTCTCCTCCTGCTGTTTTTCCTTCCCCTCCTCCTGCTCTTCCTGTGTCTCCTGAGCCACCTCCTCTTCCTCCTCCCCCTGCTTTTCCTTATCCCCCTCCCTCTTGCTCCTCCCTCACCCTTTCTCTTCCCCTTCCTCCTCTCTGTCTCTCCATCTGCTTCCATCTGGTTTGCATAGACATCACCTGGGGGACAGGTGAGGCTGTCACCCCAACTGTGAGCAGACAAGACTCTTTATGTGCCTCCTTTCTCTGACAGTATAGTGACCCCTATTACAGAGATCTGCTAAGGCCCCCCATGGTCAGGTCCTAGAGCTGTGACCTGAGTCTCTGGTCTGTGGCTCCCAAGGGGTTTCAGTCATCCATAAATGTGTCTTCCTGTAGCACTGTACAGCTGGCCAGGGACTCATCTCCTCCTCTAGGCCACCCCGCACTACACAGCATCCTGGAGTAGAGCCAGGTTTTACAGTGCCACCTTGGTTTATTAATGGGAGCGCTTGGAGGGAGGCAGCGTGACACTGGGGACTTTCCCAAGGTCATGAGCAGTTTGTTGGATGAGCCAGGAATAGAACTCCTGAGCTGGGCTGTGCTAACCCTGAGCTCAAATTGCCAGCCAGGCAGGTCAGTGCAGAGGGCGGGAGTGGAGTGAGGCTCAGCTTCTGAGATGGGAGGCAGCAGAACCTAGGGGAAGGAGGCCCAGTGCTCTCTGCAGCCCTGTCACTCCCAGGAGAGGAGGGTGTGGTGATCTATGGTGGGTGCAGGGAGCACAGCCTCCTCCTTAGCTGCTGCTGGGGTCTGCTGTGTGGGCTGGTAAGAGACAGCAAAGCCGGGCTCCAACCCTGAGGCTCTAAAGACAGGAGGGGCTAGAGTACAGACAGACAGACAGACAGACAGACACACACACAGACAGACAGACACACAGACAGACAGACACACACACACACACACACACACACACACACGTGTGGTCATTTCTGAACCAGCCTCTCCGAGTACTCCATGGCTGCCTTCTCCACCACTTTGTTTTGGGGGCACCTCTAGGTAGCTAATGAGGGTTCTCCCTTACTAGGTGTGCACATTAAGGTGAAAGTTGCTGATCTGCCCTGGGTCTCTGAACTCAATGGGAATAGGAAGCGAAGGGGTAGAGGTGTCCACTTGGGCTCCAACCAGGAAGCCTCCCTGGAGGAGGTGAGTTTTTTGGTCTGAGGCTGCAGAGGGGAGAGCTGTTCAAGGTGGAGAGTTGGAAGGGCTGAGCAAGGCTCCAGAGCTAGAGTGAGGAAGAGGCTAGGGGCCTGGGGAGGTTGGAAATACAGTATCTGTATTACAAAGGTGTTGTCTTCAGGGTAGAAATGCAGGGGACAGCCTCTGGGGAACCCCAGAGTGGGCCAAGAGGAAACACTATTTGCAAAAGAAGGAGATGCTGCTTTTGGGGGCTAAGGGGCAGGTGGCAGGAGAAGGCAGTCCCCTTTGTCCCCTTTGTCACCAGGTCCCCAGGGAGTCTGAAGAAGGAAGGATGTAACTGCAGTGGTCACTCTGGGGCAGCTGAATTCAGCTAGGCTAGACACCAGCAGCCTGGCATCTGTTCTGAGCCACAGGAAGGGAGGAGATGCTTTTGGGGCCGGACTCAGATGCAGCACCAGACCAGGCGGGGGGGGGGGGGGGGGGCGAACCGAAGGGCCATCTGGGAAAAGGCAGAGCCTGAGGATGAGGGGAAACTGAGGCAGGGTTGCCCACAGCTCCTCGGCCTTGCTGCTGAGGCCTGCTGCCACTCACCGGAAACACCAGGAAGTTGTCCATGAGCTTGACACCAAGGATTTCCCCACCGTGAAACGGCTCCTGTCTAACCTTCCCTCCTCCGTTATTTCAGCCTATGACACTAAATGACAGGGACATAACCATGAGAGCAGGTGCCGAAGGCTCCTTGCAGCTGCCTGGAGCTGGCAAAGGCAAGATCTGATCTTGAGGACCCCAGAATGTCCTCTCCAGGCATGCCAAGGGCTCACTCCTGGGGACACTAGGGTTCGTTTGACTGTGTAAGTGTCATCAGGCCTCTGGTTTCTGTCACAGTTTGGAACTCTGATGACAGGCAGTGGGAAAACCAAGACAAGGACGAGATCCTGGGAGACAAGGCAGTATTCAGCCAGCTAGGGAGGCCGTGCCTATAGTCCCAGTACTCGGGAAGCAGCGGGAAGCTGGGGCAGGAGGGTTGAGAGTTTGAGGCTGCCCGGGCTACAGGGAAAATCCTTATTTCCAAAAGAACTAAAGGCAAAGTAAGGCACGGTAGTGTTTGACTTTAATCCCAGCACCCAGGAGGCCGAGGCAGGTGAATCTCTATGAGTTTGAGGCCAACCTGGTCTACAGAGTGAGTTCTAGCACAGCCAGGGCTATTACACGGAGAAACCCGTCTCAAAAAAAAACCAAACACAGGGGGGGGGGGGGGGGGGAGGGAGAAGGGAGAATAATTGTAATGTTCCCTTGGTGAAATACCAACCCCACATTCTGCAGCTGTAACACTGCCTGAGTCTCAGGTACCACAGAGACACAGAAGGCTCTCAGCAATCAGGGGAACGTGACCCATTATGGGTCCTCAACCAATGTCAGTGTTAGGGATGCCCCCAGTCTGGGAGATTTGTGGGCCAAGAGGGCTTGCCTGGAGCTGTTCCAGCATCTCTTGGCTTTTAAATCTGCAGGGAGAATCACAAAGCTTGGACACCCATTTGTAAGGAATCCTCAGGGTCATGTGGATACACGTGGAGTCCCTGGGAAACACTCCTAGACCCCTCTCTCCTGGAATATGTAGCCTGGACTGGGACTTGGTGAGGCTCTCCTCCCTCCTATCCAGTCGATTGACCTGGCAGAGAGCACTCTTAGCTGTGGGAAGGGTCGCTCCTGCAGTGCTCTGGCTCTGTGAGTGTACAGGTGAGGGAGCTGGAAGGCTCACTGCCCTCCTGTTACCCTGTAAGAAAAGGGAGCAGGATTGGGGCCTCCCACCCATCTGGCTCCCTGCTGCCCTATCCTGGGCTCCTCTGCCCCATCCTCCAACCCCTGCCCAGGTCACAGCTGTCTGCTTTGCAGCAGGTGGCAAGAGCGGCTGGAGGTCCTATGTGGAGACAGATGTACATTCCAATGTCACCACTCCCAGGTACTCAAGAGTTGCAGGACCCGAGGCTGGGGAAGATGGGAGGCCTGCAGTTTGGGGGTGGGAGTGTGGGCTGGGGTGGGGCGCTCAGCAGGAGGGATGGGGCTTGGTGACTTTTCTAGCCTGAGGGCTGAGAGCCACAGGATAATGCAGCCTGCAATGTCTAAGTCCACAGAGCACCCAAGTCTGGGAATGTTCCTTGGGGCAAGGCTCAGTGGCCTGTGGTAGTTTCCTGTGGCCACAGGCAAGTGTGCTGCAGGAAGGGCAGTTTCCAAGGTCTGCTGGGGTGCCCTGGAGACCCCCCCCCAGTCTGCAACTTCCATTTTAAAGTGCACAGTGGGTCCTTGCCTGTACTTCCAGCATGTTGGAGGGGGAGAAGAGAGTGTCATGGTTAGTCATTTCAACTAAACAGAAAATTCCAAGTCAGTTTTGGATACATAAGACTCTGTGTCAAAATACCAAATGTTGGGTTTGGGGTGGGGCACAATTTAAAATCCACAGTGCTGGGCCAGGGGGTGAGGGTTGGGGTGGGGTATGGGGTGTGGGGACTCCAGGGGTTGTGATATCTGCCACTAAGTTTCCTGTCTGGAGTTCAGTCAGCAGAACTCACTTGGTAGAAAGAGAACGAACTTTAAAGTTGTTCTCTCTGTGGTATCTGCGTGCACCCATACATGCACTAGATAAACTTTGTGTATATATATATATAAAAAAAAGTACAGTGTTTACACCTGTAATTCCAGGTGACGCAGAGAGGTCTTGAATTCTAAGCTAGCCTGGGCTATATAGAGTGATTTCTAGGCCATCCTGGGCTACAGAGTAAAAGAAAAAAGCAAACAAACTTGTGCTGTCGAGTGGCATTCAGCACGTACAGTGTTGTGCAACCACACGCCTGTAGTTCTTGAACCAGACTAGACCTGTCACCCAGGAAGCTGCCCCCACAAGAGCGGCCACTCCTCCCCCCAGTAGCTGCTAATGCATCTACCGTCTGCCTCTGTGATCTGACCATTCTGGACATTGCATATTTGGGACTCACATGACAGCCTTTGGGTCTGGCTTCTGTCCTTCACCACCATGCTTTTCCACCTTGTTCACGTCGTCTGTGTTCAAGCTTACTGCCTTGCTCTTGCTTTCTTTTCCTCCCCCCCTCCCTCCCTCCCTCTCTCTTTCATTTGATTTTGAGACAGCAGTTCACTTTTTAGCCCTGGCTGTTCTGGAATTCACTCTGTAGACCAAGCTGGCCTTGAACTTGGAGATCTGCCTGCCTGTTTCCAGAGTGCTGGGACTAAAGCACCACAATATGCCTTTCTCTTTCTTGAAATAGGATCCCCACCCCCACCCCCAAAAGAAAAAAAAAATCCGGGTGGTGGTGGCGCACTCTTTTAATCCCAGCACTTGGGAGGCAGAGGCAGGTGGGTTTCTGAGTTTGAGGCCAGCCTGGTCTACAGAGTGAGTTCCAGGACAGCCAGGGCTATACAGAGAAACCCTGTATTGAAAAAAACAAAACAAACAAACAAACAAAAAAGAAACAGGATCTCTCCCTTCTGAGTGTGGTAGGCAGTGTGGGCCTTTAATCCTAGCACCCTGCATTCTAGGACAGCCATAGCTACTTAGAAAAACCATGTCTTGAAAAAACAGAGCCAAGAAAAAGACAAGGTTTCTCTTTGTGTTGCATCCTGCTTCAGCTTCCTGGATGCTGGGATTATAGGCAGGAGCCACCATCCCTAGCCTTTCATTTCTTCTTAGGACCAGACAATGCTCTACTGAGTGGACATACCACACTTTTAAAACTCATTCCCTAGCTGAGGGGCAAGGTATCACAACCATTTGACCACTGTATAATTAATTGAATAGTACTAGTATGAACATCTATGCTGTGCGGGATGCTTGTATGGTTTGAGTGTCCATTGTCCTTGAATTTATCTACCATATAATACATATCGGGACCTCGTTATGTTTTCGTGGCTTAATATTCCACCATTGTTTGGTTACGTGGTTATTCACAGGTGGGCTGGACTGGCAACCTATAGTGGTGTCTGGAGGTGGCCAGCCAAGCTGAGAGACCTAAAGCATAGAAGGGGCTGTCTGTGCTCTCTTTTCCAAGTTGCTGGTCTGATGGTCCTACCCTGGGCTAACTAGGATCAAGGGGCAGGCCTCCCTGTGAGGTCACTCAAGGAATTTTGTTGTTGTTATTCTCTGTCATTCATTTCCTCCTCACACAGACTCAGCCAATAGTCCTCGTCCCTGGGCATGGCCCTTTCTAGGTTCCTGTTCTCAGGCAGGTGGGGGAGTGTCTGTACATCAGCCCTAGAAACCTGGGTACCAGCCATACACATACACTGTTGACCTCTCCTACAAGCAGGAACGGAGACTCTGGGAGCTGTACTCAAGGCTGGCTCTTGAGAGTTGGGCACTGACTGTGTAGCATGTGCTAGGGTAGTCCAGCCTCGGCACCACTGAGGCAAATACCCAGGGATCGTTGAATGATCCCTGAATGGCACCTGGTCATCTAAGAAAGGTCTGAGTGTGGGCTAGTAGGTGGGAAACCATGGAGACAGAACTGTTCCACAGCTAGTGGGAACCACTGGAGGAGGAATGAGGGTGTGTCCATTGGTCACAGGCCTCCACACCAAGCTGGGACACAGGCAGTCCAGGCCCAGGAGCCAGTTCTGACAGGAACAGAAGCCAGGAAGAAGGGGCAGCTTGTTCACTGAAAATTGGATTTTGTGTAGGTGAAGAAAATGGGGGCTCCCACTGATGGCTGGTCACTGCTCTTGGACACAGACTCACCCACCCTTGTGCTGTGTGCCCTTGAAGCCAGGGCCCCGCTGCCTGGGCTTTCTCTTTCTCTTTCCACACAGGCTTGCCAGGTAGTCAGGACTGGATGCGATTCTGGCTGTTCGGCGCTTTCATAAAAGCCTGCTAAAATAAGACCACTCAGGGACAGGGCCTCCTGGCTCTCCATTGCAAATGTTGACAGTGGAGAAAACGTGGCCAGGTTCCTCTCAAATATAAAAATAGGGAGTAGGCATGGAAGGAAATAGAAACCTGGCATCGCTACAGGGATGACACTTCGGTGCAGGACAAGGGCCTTTTGGGGGACAGCTCCTGAGTAGGGGGTAGGGCGGGGAGGCAGGGTGGTGTCACCTCCATGGATCACCAAGGACTGTGCCGTGTGATGAGGGTGTAAGTCACTAGAGCAGGCTGGGTAAGCAGCCCTGCCTCTTGTTCACCACAGAAAGAGGCTGTAACGGAGTTGAGGGTGATCGTAATTGGGGACTTCTACAGCTGTCCCCAGGAATTCACAAGCCAAGAAGAACTTGAACCTGAGCAGGGCCAGGCCACCGAAGGCCATGGCCACTGGCGTGCTATTGGTGACATAAATGTAGTGCCAGCAATCCCAGAGCTTCTCTGGGGAGTCTCTGTCCTCTGGAGGGAGGGTCCAAGCAAACCCCTTCCACCCTTTCCTCCCCTGCCTGGCTCTGGCCCAGCCATATAAAGTTTAAAGGTTTTAAATGCAAATATTTCTCTTTTATAGATGCCAGCTGTCTCCAGAGAGTGCGATTTCTCCTTGCTCAACTTCATGGTCCAATTAGCCTCTCATATCTGAGTCCTAAAGAGTTGGGGGTGGGGAGAGCTGGGCTCTGAGCCGCCCGTGGCTTAGTAAGCTGTTGTCTGGGGTGGCTTGCGGTAGCCTAGGTGGAGGGGTGCTTGGTAGGGGGAGGGGCCTTGAGCCCGCAGGGATAGGAAGCTGCTCTTGGCTGTCTGCTGGGGGCGGGTGGGGGAGGGGGCAAGGGAGGGGGGAGGTTAGGGGCTGGGTCACTGGGTGGAGGGGCTGGCCGGGGTTAGGTACAGATTTTGAGGCTCTGGGTGGAGATGCAGGGGCTGGGGCAGTTGGTGGCCAGGACATTCTTCTCCTGTTTAGAAACATAAAGGCAGGCAGCCTGCGCACACTGGCTCCCTTCTTCTCCCCTCAAGTGCCCTCTTCCCGCCCGCCTTCCAGCCGTGCGCCACGGCGTCCCCATTCACCGGGGCTCCGAGGCGCTCACAAAGCGAGGCAATTAGAATTGAAAATCTATGCAAAACAGCTGTTAACTGGTTGTAAAGGAGTGCAGCTGTGTGCGGGGCGCGGGTGGGAGCCGGCGCTGAAAGCGCAGGAAGTGGCGCCGAGGCCCAGGGTTAAGAGGAAAAACTCCCCAATGGGCCGAGGGGATCCGCCAGGTCTTAACCCCTTCCTGCTGCCTGGGTGACCTCAGTTCCCAACAGCTAGCCGTCAGACCGCATCTTAGGTGGAAAAGAGGTCCTCTCTGGAAGGTCACCGGCCGCCTTCCGTTCCCCGCTGTCCCGCATCATGTCCTGGGTTAGCAAGCCTGGGTTACAGGCAGTTAGAGCCTGCTTGCCAGCCCCCAGCCTCCTGGGGCAGTCACTGCTGCTAAACAAGGGTCTTTTCCCCCTGAGCAGGCTGGGAAAAAGCTGAAACTCCGCCTCCACAGGGTGTCATTCCCATACACCCTAGAACAGTTTAAGGAAGGGTAAATTCTGCTTTCCAGGCCCACTGCGGTCCGAATGGGTAAGGCCAGCCTGGAAAGGTGAGTTCCAAGAGGCAGGGATGGGAAAGCCTAGGAGCATAGATCTAAGCAGGGCTTTGAAGAATGGCTGCTGATGTGGGACAGGGAAGAGGGGAGAGAAAGAAAGTGGAGCCGGTCTGAGGCCTTGGTAGCTGCCGTGAGAACGTGGTCAGGATGGATGGAGGCTGGGCAGACTCCCTTTCTCTGCTACTCGGGCCCTCCCCGCCCCCTTCCAACCCTCCCAACCAGGATGGTTTTCTGGGTACCAAGTGTTAATCCAGAGACTTCACCAAAGCAAAGATGCCAGAAACTCAAGGCCTCTCTTCCGAGGGGCTTCCCTCTGCTGTGGAGGGAGAACCCGAACTCAGAGACACCACCTCCCCGTCTCAGGAACTGGGGTGACAAACTCTGCTGAAGGTGTCTTAGTGGGGGGGGGCTGTCGGAATACCGCCAGGTGTAAGTAAACAACTGTAGGTCAGGCGTGTGTTTCAATTTCAGAACCTAGAGGCAGGTTCGTTGACACTTGGTAGTGGTTGTCGCCACCTGCCTGGCCAGACCTGGAGGGCACGAGATGACAGGAGCCCAGCAAGTCTGTGCTGGGAGTGTCTCTTTGTGATGGTTAGTTTGGTCCATGCTTCGATCCAGGGCTCCAGTACATGGAGATGCCGGATGACCAAGTGGTCTCTTCTGGTGAGGGTAGCTAGTGGGAACGGGAAAACACATCTTAAGTCTTCCTGCTCAGCCCCAGGAGGAAGACTGGAAGGCAAGACTCCACTTGACATCCAGGGTTCACTTCAGACAGGGTTTTCAGGTGGGACGATGACCTTGGTGAGGAGGTTCTAAGCCCGACATCCTGCTCTCTCACCTCCCTAACTCCCGGCTGCCTCACGTGGCCCGCCTGTGAACCTCTGGTATCTGTCCCGTGGCCTTTCTGAGCTGTGGCTCTCTAATTTCCGGTTTTGTTTATGGGGAGGACCTTGTGAAACAGCCCTGGGGACTTGATGTGTGTCCAGTGGATGCCGCCCATACCTGTCCTGGTTCTGGCAGACCCTGCGTGTCTGGAAACCCCTCCTGCCTCAGGTTTTCAGTCCATCTCTGGGAAAGGGTGGGATTTACAGAGACCCAACTTAGCTGGGAAGGGCTGGAGGAATCCTGCTCCCTATTCTAGGTGGCAGGCAGGTATCCTGGGGTGGCAGAATCCTAGCAAGGAAAGGTGGGCACTTCTGTGTCCTAGACAGGCAAGTAAGTGTCCTGAGCTGGGAGATTCCTCCCACCTCCCAGGACTTCCCCCTAGCATTTTATGTTTCAAATCCTCACTCAGCCAACTTCCCCAAACAAAACTGAGGGAAAGGAGCCAGAGAGGGAAGGCTGCGTAGCTCAGGTTGCTAGGAGGGGTGGGGGTGCAGCTAGAAGGAGGTTCGCTTTTAGCCTGGGAGTCAGGAATTAGCAGTCCAGCCATACAGAATACACATCTCGTTAACAAGGGGCCAGCCACGTGGCTGGCAGAGAGCAATTCCCACCCTTAAACTCAAAGGCCCTGCTAGGGATTACTGATTTCCTGGGGCAGGGTGGAGGGACAGTGAGGACCATCCATCTCCTGGTGACTGCCAGCATTTTCTGGCCTGGGTGCACATAGCTGGCTCACTGCTGTCACCCTGTGGCCGCCGTGGGTGTCTGTCACCCTTTTGCTACCTTGGACAGTCTGGGCTGCAGACAGAGTCCTGTGGTTTGAGAAGCTGCGGGGGTCGGGGGGAGATGCCTGACTCACCTGCATGCCTGTAACCTTGAATACTTCCGGGCAAGTTCCTCATTTGAAACCCCGGTTGGGGTACAGTTTTCAGTGGATGGCATTGTATTGAAGGGGGGAACAGCCAGCTCTTTAAAAAAAAAAAAGCAAAACAAGTGGTAGTTCATAGTGGTCACCCACAAATTTATAGGATGGCCTTCCCTGGTTCTCAGCAAACAGGTGACTGAACTTGGCCTCCAAAACACCCCTAGGGAGAAAGGTGCGACAAGAAGATATGGAGGAAGAGCCGGGTGTTGTTACCTGGGGAACCTGGCCCGCAGGCAGCGCGGCCAGGTGCGAGCTGCTCATTTACATGTTGTCCCCTCCCCCCCACCCCCCCTCCAGTAATCCAGGTGGGAAAGGGGTTGGACCAGCCCGGGAGGTTTTTCATTTTGTTTTTACGGCTCGAGGCCAGTTGTTTCTCTCTCCTGACACCTCCCTGTCCCCCTCCCCCCTCCTGCGTGTGATTCCCGGCGGGTGAAGGCGCCTCTCCCCGCCCCCACTCCCGGGGAATCCGGTGCATCCTCTGGGTCGCGAGCGTCGTAAACTTGCTGAGGCCACGCTGCCGGGGGCGACGCGAACTAACGCGTGGACCAAAGGCCGCGCGGCGCGTGT
>JADRCD010235451.1:0-29931 GCA_019843815.1 Montemys delectorum
TTTTTTTTTTAAAGTCTCCCATAACTCTAAGAAGTTAATAAAGGCAACAAAAGCAACCTTTTCCTCATTAGTACCAGTCCTTACTTGTGCAGGGCCATTTTCAGTGCTGACTTAACATGAGTAAACTGTTTAATGTGGAAACATCCTTTGTGTCATTACCTCCCTCCTCACTAAGTCATAGGTGAAAAACCTAAAAACAAAGACATAAAAGGACACATGGAATCAAGTTTTAATGTAGGAATTCTAATTAATAGTCTGAGACAGATCGGGAATATGAAACCAATTCATTTGCCTTTTAAAGAATTTCTTAAAACCTGTCGGGCTGGCTAATTTTATGTCAGCTTTATTCAGGCTAGAGTCATCTGATAGGAGGATGCTCCAACTGAGAAATGGTCTCTGTAAGGCAGAGCTGTTGGCAAGCCTGTAGAGCACTGAGCATTTCCTTAATTAGTCATGGATAGGGAAAGGCCCAGGTCATTGTGGGTGGGGTCATCTCTAGGAAGATGGTCCTGGGAAAGCAGACTGAGCAAGCCATGATGAGCAAGCCGGAAAGCAACACCCCTTCAGGGTCTCTGCAGCAGGTCGTGCCCTCCAGTTCCTGTTATGCTTGAGTCCCTGCCCTGGCTTTCTTCAGGGATGGACTACAATGTAGAAATTTAAGCTTATAAACCCCTTCCTTCACGACTTGCTTTTTTTTTTTTTCGGTACAGTGTGTCATCAAAGCAATAGAAATCCTAAGAACACATGACTAATTTTGTTTAGCTGTAGTTTACAAAATAAACGTTATCTTTCAATTAAATATGTGTCTTTATTTCTCACAAGTGTGATAAAAGGCTAAGCTGTTATGTGGGAAAAATGGGAATCACTGACAGTTGAAAAAATGAGTCATTTTTAGATACAAGTTTTATTTTAATGCCAAAGAGTGCGTGCGTTATCAAGGTTATCAATGGTGTGTGAAGTTTATCTTTGTCTTAGTTATAGCCTAAGCTTCAGATGTATGTTTAGAATATATATAATTCATGACCCTCATTGCCAGGCTTTTGACATTTATCTTGTGGAAGATCCCTAAAGGTGAGGGTTTACATTCCATTAAAGGATCTGCATTCACCAGTGCCTGATTGCCACATATGTTAAATGCTGTCCTGCACACCTGACTATTTCATTTTGTGTATAGAAGAGTACAAACCCAGAGGTGTAGAACCTGCAGGCATTTGCATATTGTGTCTTCATGTGTTTTTGTATCTACAGTAGGTTCTGATTCTTGTTGTGACCCTCTTCTCAGTTGTACTGCATGAAATGGGATGTCGTGGTTGCCTTTGGTTTTTCTCAACAAACATCTGTGAGCTCTATTCGAAACTAATTACACCTTTCTTTTCCTTACATTTGGCTTCGGGGGAATCAAGGTATACCACAATACCTGAGTCTAGCCACAGGACTTCCTAGCCGTGTTGAAGCAGTAGGGCTATTTGTCATGCACTTACAAATGATTTTGGATTTGATCCCAGTATCCTTGTTGTTGTACTTAATATTCATGACCCATGGTCCTCTAAAGCTCTAACAGCTGCCAACACTGCTAACCAGATAATACCCCAAATAAAGTCAAGGTTCAGAAACAGTTTACAATTCAGAAAGTCAAAGATTAAGAAGGTGTTCCATTCCTGCAGGGGGAGGCTCCCTTGCTGACCCGACTTAAAATGATTCTGTATTCCAGATGACATTTAGAGTCAGGTGGAGAGTCATTTCAATTTGGGAAGTGACTACCTTTGCAAGCTGCTCCAGTGCCCCCATTAAGTTTCAATCCTGGGGACAGAGTATATGCACAGATAACTTACGATGGAGAATTTCATCTGTGTGCCAGGCAGTATGGTTGACGACATGGGAATACAAAGATGCTTCAAGTGAGTCTGCTTGTGAGAACTTCGAAGGGTAGTGCGAAGTGAGAGTAGTGTATATAAATGTAAGCTGAAATTCAGGCTACAAAGTGGTGGTGGTGTATATGAAATGTTGGGAGTGCTAAGAGAATATAGAAGAAGAGAAAGTTGCATGCTAACCAAAAACAAAAACAAAATCCCAAACCCCCAAAACAAAAACCATAAAAACAAAACAACCTCCCAGAAAAGAAATACTTGAGCAGACATACATGAGGTAGTTCCAAGTAAGCATTTCAGGTTGAAGAAGTGAGTCAGAGAGGAAAGCTCAGTGTGAGCAGTATACAGAGAGAAACTCACTAGGGGAACACTGAGCATTGATTTGAAAGATAGACTGCATGACATTTACACAGGAAAAAGAGTAAGGAGAGGAGTTTAACCCCTAGTGTGTGTGACCGTATGGGGCATTTTAACACAGGCTGTGGTTCGCCAAATGTAGAAAGACACTTTAAGACTTCCTCATGCGTATGAACTTTGGTTAATCAGCAGAAGTCTAGGATGAACAACTTCCATTCTGCTTGTGAGCTGAGGTTTTTTCTAAACTCAAGGAATGGTTTCTTTCCAATGAGACAGAGAATTAGATTCAGGAGTTGAGGTTTCCATTTATACAGCGAGTGTCCCATAATAACATATACCTCATACTTCAGCATTATAAAAGCATTTATTTTCTGACCACGACTATTAGTTTACTTTTAACTGAGCAGTATTTCGCATATTGTTCCACACTCCTAATGAGAAAAACAGTATGTCCTTAAGGGCCTTCTCTTAGGTCTGTCTGTTCTTCCAGCCTTGCCAAATGGAGCTCAGATATGCTTATGAATGACCATGAGGCACAAAATCCCTCTTTGTTTTGGACTCTTTCAAGCAGGATGACAGAATAATAATATTAAAAAAAAACATTAAAAGCATCCTTTTTACATTACAGAATAAATACTCTATCAGCACTGAATTTCAACCAGTTAAATCTGCAGCGAAAATGACACCCAAATTGGATCTTGTGATGAATAAATAATGAATCTCATTGAAATCCTCTTCACTGCTCTCCTCACTCTCTGTCTGGGATGCATATTGCATCATTCCGCTCAGTTTTCCATAACCTGCCGCCTCAGAGGGATCAAACTGACTGACAGGGGTATCATGATGTTCAGGTTACTCATATGCAGGACTGTCACTTTCAAAGAAAAGGATACGTTCTTCCAAAACTTGAAATCCATTGTTCTAGTAAATGCCTGGAAGAGTGAAAATGCTAATTTAATGTTGATTTCTCAAGTAAAATTTGAGCTATGGAGAACCATAGTCATGAATAGAAGAGAGTCCTTAAAAATGTATGATGGGAAGGACCGGGTAAAACTATTATATGAAATGTATTCATAGGTGCACTCGGTATGGAGTGAGACAAAGTGGAGAGTGTTAAAGCTTTATTTTCTTTTCTTTAGGCATTCTGGTTTTGTCCTATTAATCAGGGTATTCTTTCTGAAGAAAGCATAATGAGAAATCAAAGGAGAGCAACAGCACCTTGTAGTGCCAATGTGTGTGACTGTGTGGTGGCTGGAAGGGCAGCCTGCCCTTGCTCTCCGTGTGTCTTTGCAATGCTGCAGTGCCCAGATGGCTCCTGTATGCTCTGCTGGTCTGATTAGAACTCTTGCATGGAGTAAGATAGCATGAATTCGGAATTTAATTTGTGTTTCTTCAATAATTATAGCCTTGATTAGTGAAGTCAGTGTTTCCGTTCCAAAAGGCATCTTCCCGCCCCTTCTCTACTTGTTTATTCATGTCAGGATGATTAGTGGCAACCATCCTCATGATCGCTGTTGAAATAAGAGAGAGTTTGTGACACCTATGTTTTGTCACATGGTTTTCATTTTCATAATTCTCCAAAAAGAAAAAAAAGGAGAAAATGAAGGAAACAAAGGACATTTAAAAAAAAAAAAAGAAGAAGAAGAACTGAGTTGGTTTTCAGTAAGTGAAGAAACAGAAAAAAAACCCCAACATTCTCTTTAATTTGTGGCTACCCAGAATGCACATAGCAAGTACAGGTATACAGAGACCTTTGCTACATACAGTATCAATTCTGAAAGTTCTCTGCCTGTTTGGCTGCTGTAGTTCATGGCTGTGATCCCAACGCTTGGAAGGATCACTGGAAGTTTGAAACCAGCTTGCACTACATAGACAGACATTGTCTCAAAAAGCCCCCAAAGGAACACAAACACAAAACACCCAAAGTAAACTTTTGTCTTCATAAGAGGTAAAACCATGAAATGCTACAGTTTCGTGAATTTGGAATTGCTCAGTCTGTTAGTATTAGAGCATTTCCTTGGTTTTTACTGTGTGGCTACCTGGACCTATGTCCATTGTATAATACATGTGTTAGGAAGGTATATGTGTTGGGTTGTACATTCCAAGAGAAGAAAGTGCATGAATAAAAACATCATAATGTAGTCAGCTTACATCCAGCTTATGTGTAAATGCTTTGGGTTCATTTCCATAAGTTCTATGAAGTGAAAAACTCCAAATTATTTGGAACATTTATTCTTCCTTCTTTGAAGAGACAGACAAAAGAAATCCCAGTTTATTTGTTCCTTGTATATAATTTCTTTTTGTGACATAAACTGGCCAATCTTTAGCCCTATTTTGGAATGGTGTGTATGAGGTAGGCTCTGACTGTGGGAGGAGAGACAAGGGCACAAACCTTTGAGGATAACCAGGCTCCTCCTTCTGTTTAGAATTTTGATTTGGTTTTGGTTTGATGAGATAAGATCTCATGTAGCTTAGCTCACCTCTAACACCCTATGTCAGTGAAGCTGTCTTGAACTGATCCTCATGCTCCTCCCTACCTCCCGAGTTAGAGAAGTTCGCTGCCACATCCAGCTCAGTCTGGCTATAATGCAACCTTCCTTTCCTACAGAGCCAGCTGGCCATGCCTTCCCCTGAGAGGTCTAATCTCATTCTTTCAGTCATAGTTCTATTGCTGTGAAGAGCCACCATGGCCAAGGTAATGCTTTCTAAAAGAAAACACGTAGTTGGGGGTTTACTTATGGTTTCCCAAGGTTAATCCATTATCATCATGGTGGGGAGCATGGCAACATGCAGGCAGGCTTGGCACTGGAGAAGTAGCTAAGAGCTACATGCAGCAGGAAGAGAGAAGAGAAGAGAGAGTGTAGGGACCGAAGGAGAGGGAGAGGGAGAAATAGAGGGAGAGGAAGACCCTATGCTAGGTTTTGAAAGCTTAGGAAAACTCCCCTACTGACACACTTCCTCCATAAGGTCATACCTAATCCTTCTCAAATAATTCCACTTTCTGCAAGTGTTTTAATATATGAGCCCAGGAGACTATTTTATTCAAGCCACTATGTCCTCTAATGTGGGAAGCGAATCACATTCCTACCTTGGAGATGCTTCTGTCATCCTGTCATAATGGTCAAAAGTAGCTAATAATAGGGATAGGAGGATAGCTCAGTGGGGAAAGTGTGTGCCTCCCAAGGAGAGGGACCCGGGTTTGGATCCTTAGCATCCTAGTGGGCAACCACAAGCATAGTGCTAGGCAGCAGAGAAGTCAGTGTCAGGTGCTTGCTAGCCATCCAGTCTAGCTCCATCTGCAAATTCCAGGCTCAGTAAAACATGCTTTCTCAGAAGAGAAGGTGATGATCAAGGATGCACAACAGAGGAAGACACCCAATGTCACCTCTGTCTTCTGCAAGTCCGTGCATGCATAAGTGAGGGAGCACACATGCACACACTCGAATGCTATCGATATACGTGCATAAGTATACACCTGCACATAGGTAACTAACGCAACATATGTTTCCAGCATTTATGTATTTTGTGAATGTTTCATCTGTTACTATAGGGACAGTTAATCAGCATAGCTTCGGCCATTTTTTTTTTTTTTTTTTGCCACCTTTGAATAGTTAATGTGGTGAACAATGTGCTTTCTGTAAACTAAAATGGACTGCTTGCTGTCCTGTTCAACACAGCTCATAACTGAAAATGAAAGAAAATCACCTTTCAAGGGTTATTCTGAACAGCATAAATGGAAAGTTGATTTTTTTTTTATTTTACTGAATATGAATGTACTTGCCAGGTCAGGCGCTGAATCTCTGTCCATTAATGTCTTGTCCTTATCACATACTTTGGTAGCCTGGTTTTTCCCCTTCAGGCTCAGGAGGGTGCTGTTGCTTATATATCTGAAAAGGAGTCAGGCTTTCCTGTTCTCCACCCCCACCATCCTGTTTCCTCTCTGTTTCCTTTTAGCCAGGCTTATAGGAAGGGAGATTAGTTCGCTAGCCTCACAGGAGCTTGTGGCCTTCATGTCTCATTCTTTTGAGGGAAAGAGTAGGTATTATCACCTGAAGGTGAATGCTAATCTCTTTTTCTGCTTTTATTCTTCCCCAACCTGCCTGGTTGCCTTGTTGCATTTGACTCCAGACTCTCTCTTATAACAAACCTTTTCACTGAAGCTTTGAAGCTGCATTTTGGTGTTGGTCTTCCATCCTTAACTTGATTTCCTTGCCTCACAGGGAAGGCTTAGAAAGAAAAAAAAAAAAAAAAAAAAAAAAACTTTGCTCTATAGGGCGACCGTATTTTCTAGCTGGTTGGAAAGTTCTCGAAAAGCTTCAGACACCTTAAAACATTATGCTGTTTAGATGAAATTCCTTTTATGGAAACTTAAGTTTTAGTAGCGCTGGCTTGTTGCCACAAATCTGTAGACAAACCTCAAGGTTTGGGGAATTTCTTTATTTACTTGATGTGATGGATGCTGGTGATGAAGGATGACTGTGCGTGTGTCTTAGAACTAAGACTTCAGGGTTCCACGTGAGTTTTCTTTGCTTATATCAAAGAAGGCCGGTACCTATTTGGGGTAAACTATCGTAAACTAGAGATTGCGCCATAAAACTTTATGCGGCTGAATAAGAGAATTTGGTCTGTTTAATTTTTGTTCATTTTTCAAAGGGGCACAGCAGATGAGGACTTTATAGAAACCTCAAACCTCTCAGGTATTTTGACAAATGGCTGTATTCAGAACTACGAAGGGCTTTGAGGAGCCCACTAATAAATATCATTACATGTATTATGACTTGCATTAGGACAAAGGTTTAATAATAGGAGAGGACGATTAAAACCCATCCCTCTACCTATCACCCCCTCCAGTAACGGACTTTTTGTCCACAGAAAGTTGGTGTTAGGGTTTTGTGGTTTTGTAGAAGAGTACCTTGGTGGATCAGGGCTGAAGAGTGCCTCAAGGATCATTCTACCACGCAACAGGTCTCAAGCGAGAGATGTATTTAGGGGGTTGTGTGGGAAAAGAAGGCCTCTGAGCAGGGGGAAGAGGGAGGGAGGGAGGGAGGGAGGAGGGAAGGAAGGAGAGAGGTAGAGAGAGAGAAAGAGGGGGCTTTGATGGGTAGGGACGCTTTATAATGACATTGTGTAAGGGTCTGAAATTGCTGAAGGAAGACCCGAGACTCAGAGATTATGCAATGAAAAGGAGCATTTATTCTGCAGAAATAACCAGCATGCAGGGGTCAACCACTTTTCAAAATGGCGACCCCAGACAAAGACATGTAGGTCTTCTTATAGGGAACCAGGGGAACTCTCTAGAAAGATTAGGTAATCTAAAATGTCATTGGTGGGTGCTAGGAGGTCAGAGGTGGTGGTCAGTGGTCTGCATTCCAATATCATGAACAGAACATTTAGCCATAGAATGAAACAGGGCTGTGCAGCACTGCTGGCCCATCCTGTGATAAGATATTTCCTCATTTTTGTGGTTATCTTCAGGTTTTCCTTTGGGAGGGGGTTTTAGGACCTTGTGTCTGCATTTTGTGGTCTGTTCATGGAGCTGGTGCCTATGGCCTTCTTCTCAATATCAGGCCTGGTCCTTAAATGGAGACAAATCGGATTTATGTTGTCCTTTCAGTGGTCCTCATAAGGATAGTGGGAATGTGTCCTGTTTTCCTGCTGGTGACGAGGTGGATGCTGTTGCTGAGTTGCCAAAGGGGCTGGTGAGAGGGTAGGAGAATGGGTACCTGGTTCTTGAGTGTTGGCAGTTCCTAACAGTTGGAACTTGAGTAGCCAGTTGTCATCCCTTCCCATTCTGGCCCAGTGCTTTTGACACTATCTTCTTTTCTTTCAATATTTAAATATAAAAATTTCAAAACAGCCAGCCAGACTGTAGCTAGACTGGAGAGGAGTTAGCCAACCTCTACTTTGCTACCACTCCAGTTTTCCATGAATTACAATTCTGCCATCAAGAGAGAAGTATCATAAAACAAAACTCTCTTCTAAATTCCTTTACAGTATTGCTAGCTCTAGAACTCCAAGGTTCCTTTTGGAGTTAAGTGGTTGTTTATGGCTCATCCTTCTTTTCTTCTTTTTGGGTTCTATTTTTTTTTTTTTTTTCATTCCCACACTAGCTGCACAAGGAGGCTCAGATTCTTTTCCTTCACCTTGGTGTTTCAGCTTGATTAAACCCACTTGAAAATGTTGTATTTACTTAATAGCTGCCATGGGGTTAACACAAAGACTAAAATCAGCAACGTGCATTTCATTCTAATTTGCTTTACGTTGTCCTTTGAATTAGTTCACCCCACAATAGAAGTCTCTTCTTCATGATGATGCTGAAATTCATACTTGTCCAGAAATAACTGTTGGATAGCAGGGTATCTGTTTTTTTATCCTCTCCAGATCTCCAACTTATTACTACATAAACTCAAAGGAAAGACTATGTAAAGTCTGTTCAACATACAATATGAAAGCCTATCAGTTTGCATCTTGTAACTTGTAACTGTAGGGCTATGGGGGGGGGGTGCTTAAAATACCACTTCTTAATTCTTAAATATTTATCGTTTCTTTGATCATCTTTTGTGTCTTTTACATTTTTTTATTTCTGATTCTTTAAATCAGAAGACTGACTCCAAATGAATGTATTTTAGAGGTAAAATAACAAGAAAGATGAACGATGGATGTTCCAATTAGAATATGGTCTTGGCTGCAAGAAGAAAGTGCAGAATTTAAGTTGTCAAAGCAGCAGTCTGAAGTTTCTGGTTTTTGGACAGGATAATTTGTACTCTTCGATTCCCTTGTGCTCTGTAGTATAATCTTCTCCGCAGAGGCACTAACTTCTATATTGTTTATAAAGGAAGGGAAATAACCCCTCTGAATTCATTAGCTTTCATTTGCATATAAGCAGAGCCCAATGCAATAATAAAAGCTCCATCAGGTTCACTGTGTGCTAGGGAGTTGGCTTCTGTGATACGTGTTATTAGAGTATATAGTACTCACCTAACGCACAGAGAGGTCTAGAGAAATGAATCTTATGGATGGGAAATAATTTTCCACAAATTCACAGATCTTGTATAATGAGGAGGGTTTTTTTTTAAAGATTTTTTTATTTAATTTATGTATATGAGTACACTGTTGCTGTCTTCAGACACACCAGAGGGCATCATCGGATCCCATTACAGATGGTTGTGAGCCACCATGTGGTTGCTAGGAATTGAACTCAGGACTTCTGGAAGAACAGTCAGTGCTCTTAGCCACTGAGCCATCTCTCCAGCCCCCAGTGAGGAAGAATTTAATTAAAAATTTCACCCCCAAACTCATAGTTTCTCTATTGCATTATTCTTGCAGAATTTCAGTGAAAATTGAGGATGGAAATGGTACCATGAAAACATTATTGAGCATTGGGATCCATGTTATTTACTAATATTTCATTTAAATATGAATCATATATTCTTCAACATGCAACAGATAATTTTATAGGTGCTGTGAAACTGTAAGGTAGGTGGTATTTTATCCCAATACCTACCTCAGTAGACAAGAACTGCATGCATAGCTGCAGTATCTTCTATTTATTCCACACTAAGCACTAACAGAATCACATAGCCAGAAAACCAATGCCAGGCAAAAAATTATAGTTTGATTAGAAAAGAGCCTTTATGGCATCTAAATATCTTATCCAAGTTTGTGGTGCTCCTGTGTGTGGGTGGGGGGGGGAGTGGGCAGACAGCTGGCCTTGAGTTCACTATGTAGACCAGCCTAGCTTCAAATTCTCAATGACCCTTCTGTCTTTCTTTGCTTTCCAAATGCTGGGGTTAAATCATGGGACACCACTCCTAACTTTCTTTTTTAATTAGGATGTTTGGTTTTGAGTCAGGTTCTATTTTTTCCTCCCCTGATACCTCATATAACAGACTCGAATGTGGGGGTGGTATATGCATATATGTGCACATATTTGTGTGACTCTATGGACATGGGTGTGTGAGCCCATGTGGAAGCCAGAGATCAACAATTTCTCCTCCTCCTCCTTCTTCTTCTTCTTCTTCTTCTTCTTCTTCTTCTTCTTCTTCTTCTTCTTCTTCTTCTTCTTCTTCTTCTTCTTCTTCTTCGAGACAGGGTTTCTCTGTGTAGCCCTGGCTGTCCTGGAACTCACTCTGTAGACCAGGCTGGCCTCAAACTCAGAAATCCGCCTGCCTCTGCCTCCCAAGTGCTGGGATTAAAGGCGTGCACCACCACACCCGGCCCAGAGATCAACTTCTAAATGATTGAATCCATTCCTTCCACCCTATTTTTTTGAGACATTGTCTCTCACTTAACTTGGAGTTTGCAGTTTGGGCTAGCCTGGGATAACTGGTTAGACTGGAATAACCTGCTTTCCTGTCTGGGATGCCAGTCTCTCATCCCCTCACATAGAGTTGTAGCAACATTGAGATGCAAACAGTGTGTGTGCCCTGGAGTACCCTATTTAGTGTGGATCCTCAAGGACACTTCTAGAAAAGATTTACTTTAATTTTGTATATGTGCTTCTGTCTGTGAGTGGGTTTGTGAGTTATAGACAGTTGTGATCTGTCTGAACCCAGCTTCTCTGCAGTAGCTGTTTGTGCATCCCTCCCTTCCTTCCTTCCTTCCTTCTTTCCTTCCTTCCTTCCTTCCTTCCTTCCTTCCTTCCTTCCTTCCTTCTACTCCACTAACTCTTTCAAGCTCATCCCACTTCCCCTCCATCCAGATCTACTCTATTTCCTTCTGTTATTAGAAAACAAGCACGCTTCTATGGGATAATAAAATAAAATAAAAGATAAAACAAAACTAACACATGCAAATCAGACAAAACAAACAAACTGAAGGAAAAGAGCCCAAGAGAAGGCACAAGAGAAGGTACACTCAGCAATTCCATAAACACATTAAACTGTAGTCGAAGGCCCTGGGCTGGGGGCAGGGAGGAGAAGAAAAAAAATTGAGAAAATAAGTTAAAAACAATATAAGATAATTAAACAAATAGAAAAAGAGCCCTCCCAGGACATTATAGTACAAAGAGATGGCAGAGCTGCTGCTGAGCTCTCTTTCTCTTGGCCAGTTGCTGCTGGCTGTGACACTTACCCTTAAAATTAGTGTGTTTCCCGATGAGAGCTCCTTGAAGGATACTAACTTTTCACTCCTAAGTGGTTGTCAGCTGAGTTAGGACTGAGGGCATGTGTCCACTTCTCCTTTCAGCTCTAGGATCCCAAGATCCTAGCCTCAGTCTCTTCAAGTTCACATGTATGTAGATCCTATTGATTTAGAGGGTCTTATTTCTTTGGTGTCCTTCCATTCCTTCGAAGTAAGTGTTCTTAACTGCCAGCCGTGTCTCCCACTTACATAAAGAATACTTGCATATCTAAGCTTTTCTGTGTATCTATATTAAAAGCATTTCACCTTTCTTGATTTCATAGATAATACTAACAGGGCTAGATAAGACTTACTTTCTTTCTTTTTTTTTCCCCAGAGCTAAGGACTGAACCCAGGAACTTGGACTTGCTAGGCAAGCGTTCTACCACTGAGCTAAATCCCCAACCCCGACTTTCTTTTTTAAAATGTTACTCATATGCTATAGTTGAAATATAAACTCTGAGTTCTGCAACTTTAGAGTAAGATACTCTAAAGTTAATGCTGGTATTTACAGTAAATAGAATTAAAAATATAGATTTTCTCATGCCCAGCCTTTTTATTAGTTTTGTTGGGGTATAATTCATAATACCATCCAAATGGTCCAGTTAAACAGCCCAGTGACTTAGTGGATTTGAGTGCATTTCTGAGCCTCTGTGCTATTGCTACAACCTTAAACCTGAAGATGCAATTGAGGGTAGGAAATATGGACGTGTAGTTATTACTGTTTCAAAGATGTAGGATTTTGTGTTTGTTCTTGTTCGACTTTTAAATTCTAACAAGGCCTATTGGGACCAGTTTTGACCTCAAACAGTGTGGGTCAGTAAACCTGGTTACCGTCTCAGTAAAATGCATCTGTGCTCCCTGATGTCTTTGATATGTTTGGCAGTCTTATGTACTGTTTAACAAATTGGTAATGGAGTTTGTATAATCAGTGTATCCTTTTGGGGCTTGTGTATGGGTCAGAATGCTTGGATCCTTAATTTGTTTTTGCAAAACAATGATAAATTGTAGGCTCCTACATAAATACAATTTTCTAGAGCAGGAATCTTATGTCAGTGTTTGATTGCTTTTCTGGCTGTGTGTTTGGTGCATGAAGCCCCCTTAGTTTTCCAGTGAGTGTCAGTGACTTACAGTGTAAACATGAAAAGAGCACCTCTTGCTTTTTCTCGTGTATTTGTTATACCTGAATTGGGTACGTGCAGCACTAATTAGGCTGTATTTCAAACATCAAACTGGCTTTTTCAAAGCTGTGACTTGGTGTTAGGTTGTCAAAAAAAAAGGTGTTGGAAATTCTGGGATAAACTAATTTGTAGTTCATTAGCTGTTTGGAAAAAAGGTAAAGCATATTTTAGATAAACTAAACACATGTAGGAGGAAAATGATAGAATATAGACTATTTCTTTATGCCTTTAAAGAAATGGTCACCCTAAGATATGGCCAAACTAACTGCCTGGACATAAATGCAACTCTGACCAACTTTAAAAGAGCAGTAACATCAAGTTAATTATGGGAGAATGATTCTATAAAAATTTAATATGCCATTAAGACATTAGCTGATTGACATCCAGATTTATATAAAGGTCATTTGAACCTGCACCTCTGCATCCAGCTGGTTTCTTTTTTCTAGATTAATTACGAAAAAGCTTCTGAAAAAATGTTAGACATTTGAGAGAAGTTGTGATTTCAGAAATAAAAGGACCGTGCTGGGAAAAGTATGGCCATATGGCATAATGACGTGAACCCCACAGCTCTAATCAGAAGCCCTGCCTCTCATGCAGGCTTTGCCTCCACCTAGTTGTGTAATTTCCGACAGGTCATTTAACCTCGCCAGGAGAGTATTTTTCCTAGTAGGAATATGCCTGAGGAGGCCTCAAAGACAAGTGATATCAGTCTATTTTTTTTAATCACAGTTTTAAAAATAAATTTTAGTGGGTTTCTTTTGTACAATTGTAATCTTGTTTGTCTCTGAAATAAACAGACTGGAAAGATATATTTCTTGTGCAGACATTACATTCCACATTTCCAGGAGTAAAATGTTCAGATTCTAAAGTATTCCAATGATATTTTTTGTTTGTTTGTTTGCCCTCCACCCCAACACTGCCTTAAGACCATCTCCTGCATCCCAGGCTAGCTTCAAGATTGCTGTGTAGTCAGCAAAAGATGATAATGAACTGATTCTCCTGTCTTTCCTAGCACTGGGCAAGGAGCCACTAACTTGATTCATCCTGGGCTGGGGATCAAACCCAGGGCTTTGTGTGTATTAAGCAAACACTCTACCAACTCAGCTGTATTCACACCCCTGTAATAAGTTTTGTGAACAAAGTATGAGAGAGCTGGGTGTTTCAGAGCAATATATTTATGATTACAAGGGTATTCCCCTGTGTCTGTTTCATCATGATGAAGTTGTCCTTTCCATTGTCTTCAGTAGAATTGACACTTGACAGGTTGTCTAAAACATAGTCTCATAATATCATCTCCCTCTCTAATTCTTGATAAATGTGCCATTTTTATATTAGGTATGCTATTTTATTCATGGAATCAGAAGTTGACTTTAATCTCCTGTTCTTTTCAAGTAAAACAGTTTCTCTCGCTTAAATACTAGAATTAATTTACCATTATGTGTTGAAATCTATTAAAAATACCCAAGGAAATAATATTAACAGTGTCAAAATCACCATACATACTGTAGAGTCCCCTGTCTGTGCTCTCTTTGGAAGCAACCAGTTGATGAACATCTGCTCAGAGAGCCAGAGCTGAGGTTGGTGGCCATGCCAACAAATGGGTGTGGGCCTGTTCTAGGTATAGTTCAGGGACACCTGATCTTTCTAGTAACATAGCTGATAAATTCACATTTGTCATTGGAAATGACAGTGGTTGTCATTGGAAAGTAAACTAGATATTGCAGTCTGCCAAGGAATTGAGCTCCATGATATGGATCATTCCATTTTACGCAAGCTGCATGCATGCCTCAGAGGATGTTGTCATTCATTTTTAATCATGTCTGGGTCTCCATTTATCGAGTGAGTGTTCTTAATTTTTAGTTTTAATTTTAAAAAGCTTTTAAATTTTTTAAATGGAAATTTAAAATTTCTCTTTTTTTACCTTAATATTGTAGGAGACTGAGATTTAAAACACTGTGATTTGTGAAGCTAACACTAAGCCACAAAACCTTAATTTTCTTACGAGTTCTTACTGTTTTCTTGCAGTTCTTACAGTGCCATACTTTATATTATAATTGCCATCACCTGCACTTTTGAAAGGGAATTAACTCTGAACTGATCACTAATTTCATCTGGCGGTTGTGAATTTATTCCATACAATCATAGTAAACTTCGTTAACAAGTTACCCCTAAAGAATGCCTCAGTGAGCAGAAGTTGCTTTCCAGGGATAGCTAGTTCCCTCCTGAAGAGAAGCTGTGAAATTAGCTTATTATACTCAAGTTCATCTTAATGTATAAGGTATGAATATTTTTTTCTCCATCTTTCTTGTTTATTTTCAACACACACCCTCACACACACACAAAACACACACACACATATATATACATACATATATTCATATATGTACATTCATACACATATATATCCAAAGGAGAAAGTTTTCAGTGGGAAAGGGATACATTTGATGTAAATATTGTACAGATTTAATATATATTTTTTTAATTTCTTGAATAGTGTTGTCTCTTTTAGTACTATATTTTCAGGCAGATATGACACACTGGTCTTTGATTTTCTCTAAAGTCTCAGTGACAGGCACACTGGTAGTTATGACTTATTTCAGTTTAGCCAGAGCAGAACTTTTAGTGTACTTCATTCATTCTGTTATGAACTCTTTATATGGCTTGTCATTTCTCTTGGAAAGTGGGGTGTTTTGTTATCTCTAAAAAGAAGTTTGGGGGCAGCTGAATGTCATTAGAGGTTTTGGAACTTTGATACTAAGTTTTGAATTAAAAAAAACAAAAGAATTAAATCTACAAATCTCAACATGAACTTGTCACGGCCCTGATTAGGGTTTGGTTTTGAAGTATGTCACCAGATGGCTCATGGGTTGTAGGCTTGGTCCCAAGCTAGGGGTACAATGGAGGCTTAATTGTGTGGCCTTTAACTTTATCATGAGCTGTACCTGAATGGACTGCGACATGGAGCCATGCCACAGGATGCAGGATGCAAGGCCATGCCTTGACATTTGTACTTTGTCCACACACCTCCACTCTCTTGTTTTCCTGCTTCCTGAATATCATGAGATGATTAGCTCTTCTCTACAGTATCATCCTTACCACAATGTTGAGATCAGACCTATATTCTTAGAGTTTCATGATCACAGGAACCTTTGAAACCTTGGGCCAAAATGACCCTTTCCTTCAGTAAGGTATTTCCTTGGGTGTTTCTCACAGTGACGTATAAATAGTAGACATCTTGATTTGGAACTCAAGTTAGATTCAAATTCTTATTGTTCTGTTCTGATGAGAGTTGCTAAATTAATGCTTTTTTGCTGAATGCAAGATTAACTTTACATTTATGACAATAAAAGTAAAAGCAGGAGACTCACTATGGTTTTATTCAGAAATGCCTTGATTTCAGAGGCAAAAAGCATTAAAATGACCATAACAGTTTTTTTTTTTTTTTTATCACAGTAAATATCCCATAGTGCAGGTTAAGACATGCCCACCATACAAGTTGGAGATTTAGGGCTGGTGATAATAAGAACAAATACTAACTAAGCTACCAAGAAAGCAGGCTTCAGAATGTTAGCTTCTTACATCCCACATAGGACTTCCAGTGCTGCTCCTTTACATGGCATGGCAGAAGCTCTTGCTTGCTGATCAGAAGTATTTCTTTTATCTGAAGATAATAAGGGATGATTTGCATCGACTCTTTGGAAGTGCCTGCTGGAATATGCATCCAAATTAAAACAAGCCTTTTATAATGCAAGATTTAAACATAGCCATTTCATTTCCTAGGATCCAACCAGCCAAAATCAGAGCATACCTGATAGGTTTTCTGACTAGGGCATAATAGGTTTTCTGACTAGGACATTTATCAATCCACTTTCTGTGCCTGAGACAAGCCTATAGATCAAGAACTGGCTGACTTTTGAGAGAGAGATATACACACAGAGAGAGCTGGTGGGATGGGGGGAGAAGGAAGGTATGAAGGAGAGAACTGTCAGTAGTATAAAATTATAGCAGAAAAAGCTTGAAGAAAAGCTTCTAAAGGTAGTTGAATAAGGCCTCCTGTCCCTCTGTTCCAATAAGCTGAGAAAAAACAGCTGTGGAGACTAATGAGATCTTACACTTAACACAACACTTGGCATATGACAAACAATAACTTGGTATTATGATCACAATTTACTGCTGATTTTGAGATGTTTTAGAAGACAAATGACCAATTTTCTAGTCCTTTCTCTACCATACATGTAAAGTGTGGTCTCATGGAAATGATAGCACTTCTAGTTCTTACTGTGGTGTAAGCCTAAAATAAGAACAATTTTTAGACATTGGATTTCATTGTAATAAGGCTGTACTTCAATGACCCTCACATCACCAAAGGATTTTACCTCCATCGTAGCTAAGCTGAGAGTTGACAGTTCTGCTGCACCAAGAAATGAATTGTAGGCTCGATTTTTGGATACAGACTTCCTGTTATGGTCAAAGCTACTTGACTTGAGTGAGTGACTTTATTCTCAGCCCACAGAGAACAGGTTACATTCATTTAAGAATGGTATAGGTATTAAGATGGTCTATCCATAAAGTCATTCACCAACTGTTTCAATGAACAATGGTTCTGCTTGGAGGGTGGCACAGACATTAGGTGAGGGTAAGAATTTGGTTCATTAGCTGTGATAATTTGGAAAAGCATTCATCTCGGAGAAAGAGTAACTTATAAAGTCCTCTTCTTTAAACTTGATACAAGAGTTACAAATGTCAACAAAGCATTCAGTCTCACTCTTTGTTGTTTTCTTACAAGAAACCTCCCTAGTTAATTGTCTATGACTCCCTTGGGTATATAAGTACTTTTGAAATATATAAGCTGTTCTTAAAACCTTAGTATAGTGTAAAAACATGAAATAAACAATACTACTAATAGAGAGGCTGAGATAAGAGAAGCAAGATTTCAAGACCCTTATGTTGTACACAGCCAGACACTGTCACAAACAAACAAGCTGAAAGTGTATATAGATTGTACAGTGTTGGACCTATTTCTCCAATTACCAAATTAGAGAAGCCATTGGATGACAATCTACACATTTCTAATTCCTCATATTATTGGATTTCAATCGATTAGGATATGTTGGTAATATTAATTTTCATACTAAGATATTAAGAAAAAGTAATCGTCACTTCCTGTTTTTGTTGTAAGAGGTGGAATTAGGTTTGTGTGGATTTGTTGAAGGATTACTTTCTTGCTTCTTCTAGGGTATAGTTTTGCTCCTTATGTTGATGTATTCCATCTATTATCCTTTGTAGGGCTGGATTTGTGGAAAGATACTGTGTAAATTTTGTTTTGTCATGGAATATCTTGTTTTCTCCATCTATGGTAATTGAGAGTTTTGCTGGATGTAGTAGCCTGGACTGGCATTTGTGTTCTTGTAAGGTCTGTATGACATCTGCCCAGGATCTTCTAGCTTTCATAGTCTCTGGTGAGAAGTCTGGTGTAATTCTGATAGGCCTGCCTTTATATGTTATTTGACTTTTTCCTTTACTGCTTTTAAAAATCTTTCTTTGTTTAGTACATTTGGTGTTTTTATTATTATGTGTCAGGAGGAATGTTTTTTCTGTTCCAGTCTATTTGGAGTTCTGTAGGCTTCTCTTCTTGTATGTTCATGGGCATCTCTTTCTTTAGGTTAGAGAAGTTTTCTTCTATAATTTTGTTGAAGATATTTGCTGTCCCATTACATTGGGAGTCTTCACTCTCTTCTATACCTATTATCCTTAGGTTTGGTCTTCTCATTGCATCCTGGATTTCCTGGATGTTTTGGGTTAGGAGCTTTTTGCTTTTTGCATTTTCTTGGACTGTTGTGTCAATGTTTTCTATGGTGTCTTCTGCCCCTGAGATTCTCTCTTCTATCTCTTGTATTCTGTTGGTGATGTTTGCGTCTTTGACTCCTGATTTCTTTCCTAGGTTTTGTATGGCCAGGGTTGTATCTCTTTCTGTTTTCTTTATTGTTTCTATTTCCATTTTTAGATTCTGGACTGTTTTGCTCATTTCCTTCACCTGTTTGATTGTGTTTTCCTGAAGATCTTTAAGGGACGTTTGTGTTTCCTTTTGAAAGGCTTCTAGCTGTTTACCTGTGTTCTCCTGTATTTCTTTGTGGGTGCTATTTATGTCTTTCTTAAAGTCCTATATCATCACCATGAGAAGTGATTTTATATCTGACTCTTGCTTTTCCGGTGTAATGGTGTGTCCAGGACTTGCTATGGTGGGAGAATTGGGTTCTGATGATGCCAAGTGACCTTGGTTTGTGTTGTTTTTCTTATGCTTGCCCTGCATCATCTGTTTATCTCTAGTGCTACCTGCTGTTGCTAAATCTGACTAGAGCCTGTCCTTCCTGTGATCCTGGTTGTGTCAGAGCTCCTCAGAGTCAAGCTGTCTCTGTAATCCTGAGATTCTGGGATCCTGTGATCCTGAACTTGTTAGATCACCTGGGAGTAGAACTTCTGTGTGTTGTGAGACAGGCTGTGGAGCTT
This sequence comes from Montemys delectorum, assembly GCA_019843815.1. Lineage (NCBI taxonomy): Eukaryota > Metazoa > Chordata > Mammalia > Rodentia > Muridae > Montemys > Montemys delectorum. The sequence continues at coordinate 19,034 of JADRCD010235451.1, forward strand.
GCGCCCAAGGTCTGCTCAGGACACTAGGGAGACTGAATGGAACCCGAGTCGCTGGGCTGGTGGAGTTCCTGTGTTCCTGGTCCTGCTTGTCCCAGTTACTCCTGGTGTTGGGACAGATATTCATTCCCCCTTACCTCTTATCCTGGATGTGTGAGAGCGAGCGCCTGGGAGTGGAGCTTCCTTTGGGTGTTGTGGGACTGGCTGTGGAGCTTGCGCCCAAGGTCTGCTCTTGCTAAATTAATTCTTTAAGCATAATTTTTCAGTTATCTTAAATTTTCTCTTCTGTTCTTAGTAATATGAGAGAGGCAATCAGATACCTGTTGCTTTAATGAAAACATACCTGGGAATCTGAGTTTTTTCATCTTTGTATGTCAGTGTCCAGGTCTAATATGGAGTAATTTTGCAATCAAATAAGTTTATACATAGAAATTGTTGTTTTCCTCCCAGATAAGTCCTCTCACAATATGCGGCATTTTATTTTTATTTAAGTTGACCACGCTGCACTTCAGCTTTATTTTAACTATATTCCTCAGGAATGGTATAGTTTTAGCTAAAAATCTTGCAATATTTGAGGAAATCTAAATTTTTAGGGAAGTGAAATATTGTGATCATATTATGAGTAAGGGCTCATAGGTCATATTTATATTCTTCAGTTATTGAATTGAAGGGGATGTTGCTCAGTGGATATACATTTGTTTGGCACATACAAAATCCCAACAGCAGAAAACAAAATGAATTGAGTATTAAAGCACAAAATATATGAGATAATGCTTCCACAAATGTCAACATTGTATGCTTAAGTATTTTTTTGTCAAACTATAAAACAAACAATTTTTTTACAGCTAGAATCACAGTTCAAATTTGCAGCAAAAAGTATTCGATTTTGTTATTCACTACATAAAGCAATAAATAGGTTGGGGTAGATTTTTAAACAGAGATCTGTATAAATGATGTTTTTAAAAAGAAATGTTTTTTCTTCTGTGAATCCACCTGGTCAAGTCCTGGAGATATATTCTCAAATTACAGAGTTGTTTTCAAGTTCAGTACTTGCTTCTTTTGAGCCATAGTCTCATTCTGTACTTCTGGGTTGAGTCAGACTTTCAATGTAACACAAGGTAAGTTTGAAATCAAGATGTTCTTCATTAGCCTTTCAAATGCTTCAGTCAGGTCTATATGCTACAGTGTGAAGGTTCCATACATGGTTTTCCAAGAGTATTCTTGTCTTGCTTTTCAGTGCTCTCCTGTCCAGTCCTGCTGACTTCTCAGTCTGCCATAGACTTCAGCCTACCTCCTAAAGACTCCTGGGAGGAAAGTGGGTACTTGAAGGTCTTTCACTTGCAGGTGATGCTATAGAGACAATAGGATTCCAATTCTCCTCATTTCGTTCAGGCCAGTTGGGAGCTCTAAGGATTCAGTCTGTTTTGCTATCTCATTTTTTTCTTCTTTCCTTTCTTCTTTCCATATTTCTATCATTTGCAACCGTCCATCCTTAAGATACGTGCTTTAGAATGGTGTCCTTTATAATGCAACAGGATTATTATCCTCATCAGAGCATCTGTGTCCACCTGCAAGAGAATCTTACAATTGGGCTGTCGACTTTCCCTTTTAGAAAAAATGGTAGGTAAGGATTATTAAACCCTCACCTGCGAGATTCTTCTATTTCTGTACCTTTGAGGAAGTTGTTACCCATGCTGAGGTGAGACTTTTAATGACGAACCTGATTGGGGTCTCAGTCATGTTCCTGTAAGTACCCCTCACCTAGTGCTTCGGTTAGCAGGCTCAATAAATCCTATTGTTCCCCAAGTTGCAACCTTCAGTAGAATCATTACCTTGGTCTGTTCTTGATCTGTCTTGAGGGAGCAGGTGTTTGTTCATGTTTCCCCAGGGAAATTAATACAGCAACAAAGCAACACTGTTCTCTTCTCCTTCAGTGGCTAAATATAGTTCTAAGGTTTAGCAAGTTAGTGAGGTCACTGTTTCAGTATATTTAAAACATATTAGTAATCATTTCACTTAATAAGGAGTAGAATTTATCCATTCAATGTTCTTTAAAGGTTTTTTTTCCCTGTTTAAATCCCAAGTTAATATACTATCCACTTATGGGAAAATAACAAACTTTTAAATAAACTGATATCAAATCTATAAGTTAAGGAAATAGAGCTGCAGAATCACCCATTATCCATGGTTACTTTAAAAATGCTAGTGTAGAGAAGGCGGTCCCTACAGGCACCCCTGCCAACAGCTGATCAGTCCCCCAGGGTTGACTCTAAAGCCCAGATGGTACTAAACCTTACATATACTGTTTTTCTGCTCACATCCTTAAGTGTAATGCCCTTTCTACTTTCCTTGCTTTGTGGCCTTGGTTTATGCCATGTTGTCTGGTTGGTCACAGCAAAAGTTACCCAAATCTCATTTCTTCTGCGCAATTTTCCACATTAAAGATTCATGGTTAGTGTTGATCTTACAGTGTAATACACACTTTGTTTTCTTATTAACTCAAGAACTTTTACCTCTTTGAACCAATCCTCCTATTGTTTTTCTTTGGTATATTAATGTTAAAAATATTAACATTACTGGAATACATTAAATACAATAAAACTAACTTGAACATAAATATTAATGTTAGAAAATATTCTAATAACCACATTGGCTTGTAAATCACTATATGGGTCAGTAGTTACAACTTAGAGCTCACAAATGTATTTGTTATGTTTTTCATTTTATTTTTGTGAGGGGATGTTTAGTCACAGCCAAAGGAAAAAAAACTAGAATAATTAGTCTATGTTGTTTTGTGTAGATAGTGTAGACCATAGTGGCTGGATCAGGATCTATGACCATCATCTTTGGATGCTGACAGACCTACAGTTGTTCTCCATCCCTGTCTGATCTGCTTCCTTCATTGTTGTTATTTGTTTGTTAATTCAGGCATTTGTGTGTTCATTCATCTCATGGTAGGGGAATAAATCTATGGCCCAGTTCTTGCCCAGCTACTACACACAATATAAATTAACGACTGAGACCAAGTTCTTATTTGCAGAACTGCTCTTCTCGTGGGAGCAGTGAGATTTGTTTCTGTAAGAAAGTGATAATAAGATTATATAACATCACTTTGAACCTTATAACAGCTTCGAGCTTGACCTTTACAGTATCTGGAGTCTTTCACATGAGTAGTCCAAGTCTAAGACTGGAGGACTGGGACAGAGCAGGGATGGATGTAGGCTGGAGAGGGGCAGTTTACTCTGGGTACAAGGATGGGTGGTAAGGAGTTTGAAAGTTTTCCATCTAAATATTTGAATTAGGTTGATACCTAGAACAACCTAGTACTATTACAGATATCTTGAAGTTTGGAATACTAAGAAAATGAGACTCGAAGAGACTTTGTAATTACAGAGTAAAGATGGACTTTTATGTCAGATAATAATCCCTTCAAGATGGAGAAGGAAAATGTAGTCTGATGGTCTGGTGCTCTGAAAGAACAGAAGTGGTGAGGGTAAAGTATGGGCTTAATGTTTTGATGGTTAAAGACGACGTCCCTGGACTTAGAATGGAAGGACATGGTTTTGAACTTAATAATTGTATCTTCTGTTGTATGAATGTTTTATCTAATATATGGCTGTTTGCCTCCTGTGTGCCTGCTCTCTGTGGAGGTCAGAAGAGACCATCAGAACTTATAGGTGGCTGTGAGCCACTGTGTGTGTGTGTGTGTGTGTGTGTGTGTGTGTGTGTACTTGAGTTGAACCTGGACCCTCTGCACAAGGATCCAGTGCTCTTAGCCACTGAAGCATCTATCCAGCTCTTGTTTTAAAATCCTTAGTTCGACCAATTACCCGTGGGACAGTGTGTAACACACTGAACATTGAGAAACTTGAGTTCTTTCTGCCTTTTTAATGAGAGATTAATTCACAGAGTTGACAAATATAGGGATTTATAAGCAAAACAAAACAAACAACAACCTGCTTAGGTATTGGCCATATAATGACACTGTGTAAAATATTTACTCAATTTTCATAATTAGTGTTGCTGTTACTAATAGGTAATTGCCATGACATCCCACGGTGTGATACAATTGCAGAATGGAATGTTTTCTAGGCATGCCTGTCCCCACTAGATGCCAGGACCTCATCCGGGAGGTGGAAAATGACTTAACAGGTGTTTGAATTCATTAGCCAATTATGTACAATTCTTCCTTTCCTCATAATATTTAGTTTCTCCCTGAACAATATAATAAGAGCTTAATTTGTATTCCCTTTACCATATCAATTGGATAGCCTGCAGTTGTTTCCATTGTTGAAAGCGTGGGTTGATTTAAAACGTGGTTAAAAATAGAACAAAAAGAATGGATTTTAAAAATGCAATCCATACTGTAAAAATTCTGGCATGTTGGTTAATACCTAATAACTGTCCTAGAAACTGATAGAAGAATAAAATTTCCTGCTAATTCTGTTTGGGCTAGGAACAGTCTATCTAGTTATTTTAATGATCATGACTGGAATTTAGAGTACAATGTGAATGTTTGTTCCTTTTTGACTTGATCTTGTCATGCATGACTCACACATAAAAATGTTTATATTTCTGAATATTGGTGAACTGAAGGTACCCAGCAAGGCCTGAGAGCTGGTGACTAAGGGTTTTGACCAAGAGTGCATTTCAGTAAATAGGTTCCAGGAAAGTTTAAAAAAAAAACAAACTGATTTCTTCCACACCCCCTTCCTCAATCCACACTAACTATATGTCAGTCATGTACCTGGCAAAACTTCATGCTTGTCTCTCAGCAGGGTCCTAAGGGCTATGAGCCAGTCAAACAGTGATTGACAGTTCAGTCAGAGAGAGTCCACTAAACCACAACTGTTAAAGCAGACAGAATTCCCAATAGACAAATGCATTCTGGACATAGTCCAATGATAATAATCTATTAAAACAAGTTGTCCAATCTTATGAGTTCACTTGAAAAGAGAAGTGGATACAGGGTGATTTGCAAAATGTTTGCACGTGTAAGTTCAGTTTATTTAATTTTAAATAATTAGGGCATGGCAGTGATTAGTGCTAATTGGAGCTGTGTCAGGCTGAAAGAATTACCCAAATATGTTTTGAACATTAACCTGACTTAGTCAGTAAATCATTTAACTCTGGGGCTTTTAATTGATAATATTTTTTTAAATAATCCAAAGGTATACATCTTAATGAAGCAATACTAAGTTTTAACTTGGTCTGAAATCTTTTGAAATCTACTACTTCAATGATAGCCACAAAGATATGATTAAAAAGAAAGATTAATAGCTAGGGTTTTAATGGCCCTAAAAATAAGTATTTAATAAGTCTATAATTCTCTTTGTAGTTAATCTGAAGTAATGAAGTTTCAGTACTGCACTGAAGTCTCAGTCAAGTAGTGGTCCAAGGACCAAGCATCATAGGAATCTCTCAGTTTTCAAGTGTTCTGTTACCAAATCTTCCTGGGACGTTGCCTGTGAACTTTCTGAACAGTAAAATTTCCATATTAGAACTTTTCAAAGGAGTGTGTGATCAAAATAGAACTTCACATAGGGAAAAGCAGAGGAAAGGAATTGGGTATCCAGCAGTTACAGGAAGAGTTCATCCACTGAGTGACTACCAAGACCAGGCCTCAAATCTATGCATTGCTAAGTCACCTCTGGCCAGGAAATTGGAGCTTGAATGTCAAATGCTTTGTGCTTTTTATTTGTATCTAAACATCTGGCTCATTGCCACTTAGCAACTATATTAATATTTTCTACTGGTATATAACTCTACAACTACTTTATATAGTGAAACGATGTGATGCTTAGCTTACCATTCATGGTTATTTTTGGCTAATGAAGGAAGACAGTGAAGCAACTGTTTGTGCTTTGAGGATTTGATACAATATATTCCTAATATGAATCTTATCACATATGATATCTATTTTAATCATTGAAAGACTCATCCCCAGAATGATGAGGTGCATTGGCCTGGAAGATACTCACCCCTTCCTGAAAGTTATGGCTTAGCCTTTTTCCATAGCGTCCATGGGTAGTAGACCTAGTTTTTGCTTTTAAGGCAAAGTAACCACCCAAGGGCACAAGTCCACGTATTAGTCTTTTGTTGCTTCTGATTCATTTTTTAGTATCAGAAGGAACAAACCAAAGGATCCGTACCCTCCCTCCCCCCTTTTTAAAAACTAGATTCTGGTCACTAATAACTTTGTTTGTTCTGCCAATATACTTGAAGATTTGGCATAACCTTTCTTTCTTTTTTCCCCCCTGTATTGTTTAGCTAGGGGTGGGGAAGAGGTGGTAGCCACCTCCCAGCTTCACCTGTCCTCAGCAGCCCCATGGCTTCCAGTTCTTCCCAAGTCATCTGGGAACTGTTAATGGTTTTAGTGTTCCATCAACGGCCACAGCACTGGGCAGCAACCTCTCAGTCGCTAAATTTGCTGTGTGTGCAGACTGGAAAGCCAAGACACTGACACTTTCCCATGTGAAAGGCTCCTTTCAGAAACTCAAGATGCCTCAGTTGCCCCAATGGAGAATTCTAATGTTACTTTATAGACTTAGACTTTGAGAATAAAGAGAGGATTTACATAAGATACTTACGATGCGTCCAAATGAAAGCCTGCGCTTTTATTTGTAAGAAAGAGCAATGTTACTTGCCCATTAGATATTGAATTACTCTGTGTTTAGCAGAAGACAAAATGTACTTACAGTGTCATCACATGAACAAACGAAAACACGAAAATTATACTCTCAAGAACGCTGATCAGGTAGATAAGGATACTAAGTAGTATTTGTATGTATAAAATCTTCTTTTGCATATGTTATCCTTTGTATTTTCATAGGAAAACTCCCACACTCATTAAGGAGCTGTCTATTAGGATATCTTTGAGAGAAGAGGGCTGTATGGCAGGCTCCCCACTGAGTTAAGTCTCATTATAATTTGTCTCTTTATGTTTGCAAAATGCTAGGCTCCCATGCTTAGCTCACTAATGAGACTGGGACGCATCTCATAATGGGGTTAGTTTGTGGCTCGAAAGCCACACAGAGTCTTAAAAAAATGTTGCAGTTTAATTTATTGGCTCAGGAAATGAATTTGCAAGGGGGTTCCCCCTCCCCAGTTGTGAGGAGATAGTTCTTTTCCCAAATTCAATTAATTGTGAGCTCTGCTGATTTTAATTATTTCTGCTTTAGTTATATGTTAAAGATATGGAAAGGAATTTAACACAAACCAAAATGTTCTGTTACTTTAAAAAAATGGGTGTTTTTACTTTTGTATGAAACATCCTTTTCTGTTAACATTGTTTTTTAGGTAACAGAGGGTGTTTTTCTTCATATATTTTCTTCATAAAGGCTGGATTGTTTTGGAGCTAACCTGATTTGACTACAGCTCACTGCTTGGTGGGAAGTCTTAAATCTCTTATTTGAAGCTAAACAAGATTACTCAAGAGGCTGACATTCAGAAGCTTGCTATTCGTACAGTGGGTTAGGGGCTGTGGCACACCCGCACAGTTCCACTAATTGAACTCTTTGGGTTTCAAATAGTTAGCTATTGAAGGGCCTTGCCATGGGTACGCAAGAAATTGCTAACCGCTTGATTTCCCCACGTTAGCCTAATGAGGAAGAATGGGTCACCATGCCAACAGAAACACCATAGCAATAGGGTTAGGAGCATCTTTCCCTTGATACTTGCCTCCAATTTAGGGTTCTATAATACAGTGCGAATCCTGTAGCATGTCAGAACAAGTTGAAATACAATTTAAAATCAGTGTCACCTTGTATGATACATGTAAACAGCCATGCTCAGTGAGACTGAATCCCAATTATTCCATTTGGGAAGCAGTAAAAATGTTAGTACAGTGTTTGTAATTTATAATTACTTGTTTTTCTTTCCTGTCAGGTTTTAGATGCTGCTGTAACAAAAGCCTACCTACATCATTGTATTTGGTTTTGAAGAGTTTTAATTTTTACAATGTTTTAAAATGATAGGCGTTATTTTTAGAGTAGGTGCATGTTTACAAAAAAAATCTAGAAGCTAATACTCAGTATATTGTTTATTGTATTATCACCATCTTGTGTTCAGACATACATAAAATAGTATTAACAAAAGTCTATCATTTATATAGATTCCCTCCCCCCCCCCCCCCCCCATTTTAAACCTAGCATCCCATGGCAGATTTCCCACGCCATGTAAGAGAAAACATTACATTTATTTGTTATAGCTTCATGGTCTTGGTCATGACCGTTTTTGAGCCTTTTGATCACTTTGAGTTAAGATTCCTGGTTAGCTACTGTGTAGACTTTGCCTTCACTTTCAGTTTGTCATTTAAAAAACAAATTAGACTGCTTTGAATTTTGAGAGGGAAAAGACGGATTTATAAAGTGACAGTGCCATCACATGATATCCAGGAAAAGGCTTCCAGCATGACATCACCAGTAGAGTTGATTTCGATCATCTGGGAGAGGCTGCTCTTTTATGTTTCTCAATAGGCAAGAGTTTTCCTTACAATGCTCCTACCATGACACTGGTCTGGGAAGGAAGTCATCATGCATAGGTCACATGTAGATTGTGGGTAAGAATTATATGTCTTGTCTTTGTATGTATAGTATACATACAAATTATTTGGCATTCTTTTACAAAAGCAGATAGATGATGAATGCACGATATTTTATACTTTGTATTAAGTTATAATATGATAGTATTTCCCTATGTATGTGTGTGTGTGTGTATGTTGTTGTTGTTATTGAAATTGCTCCACTTCCTCCCCTTGACCCCAGTGTTACTCTATTTGAGTACTGAGCATGATTGCTCTGGGCTTATCTTGAATATTTCCTTTTCTAGCTCTAGACTCAGTCCACACTTCCAAGAAGGTCTGATTCTTTTTTATTAGAAATTTGTATTAGAAGGAAAGATCTGGAAACAAGGTAAAAATTACTTAAGATGTGAATAAGCAAAAGTTTTAATGAGAATTTAAGTAAAAATATTAACCCTGCCAACCATGATGTTCCAGGATCCCCTCTGCTTTCTTTCCTCTACAACTTTTTCTTTCTAAATCAAATGATCATAGTTACCTCTAGGGTCAAATGTATACGTAATGATTATGAGAACTTCAGTAGGCTAATAGTATGATTATAATTGAAATAGGAAAAAGAGGACTGGAGAATGGCTCAGTGGGTAAAGTATTTGTTGTGTGAGCATGAGAATGTGACTTGGAATTCCTAGTTACAAAATCTGGACATGGTGGCACACACCTGTAATCTTCAGAGAAACAAATAGGAGGATCTCAGAGACCTCACTAGCCAATCAGTAAGTTCCAAGTTAGCAAGCTACTGCTTCAAAAGTAAGTGTAGAAGAGTAGAGTATGCCAGTGGATTTCCAACTTCAGCCACGCCATGCACACATACAGATAGATATCTGACTTTAAACACACACACATGCACACACACATTTTACAATTATTTTTCCTAAGTCAAGTGTATTTCTTAGAAAGAAACCTAGGCTTTACTTAGAAAGTCATGTTCCATTAAATCAGAAGCATTATATATACTTTGATATATCGATTCTTATGTCCAGTGTTGCCTTTATGAAAACTTTTGTTAAGTTATAATCTGTGAAAGTTGTTGGTGGTGAATTTTAATCTCGAAGGGATTTATTGCACGAACTTTTATGTTTACTTGATGTACTAATGACTTCTGTTGATTTTTTAATTTAATGGGAAATATTATTGTGTTATAGAACCAGAGTGAATACATACTACTTTAATATAGAAAGTTTTATCATGCCAATCTTCAAATTCTTTAAACACAAACACTAGGACTCTCCTTTGACCCTCTTTGTATCTTTTAAAATACCAGATATTAAAATTCTTTCATCTTCTCTGTTTCTCAGTGTGAGAGCAAAAGATTCCTAATCTTTCATAGAAGCTATTTATTAGGGAAACTCATTTTTCTTTTTTCTTTTTCTTTTTTTTTTTTTCGAGACAGGATTTCTCTGTGTAGCCCTGGCTGTCCTGGAACTCACTCTGTAGACCAGGCTGGCCTCAAACTCAGAAATCTGCCTGCCTCTACCTCCCAAGTGCTGGGGTTAAAGGCATGTGCCACCACTGCCCAGCTTCATTTTTCTTTTAAAGTGAAATAGATTACCTTCATGGACAACTTGATTATATTAAAAACCACTCATTACCCACACAAATCTGTTCTAGACAGAAGTAGTTCCTGACTATACTTTTGCACATGTATTCTTTGTTGTTACTATTCAAACTGTTGTGGATTTGTATTTATGTTTTTGGGGTGAAGATCCAGTGAGGATTAATTGGGGCAAGAGGAGAGCTAAGAGAAATTCTATATTATTGGTGAAAAGAAAGCTTTGGCTTGAGTGATAAATGATGGATAAAAAATGTGTGGTGTACAGTTTGTTATGTCTGAAGACCCTTTCCTATGTCAGAGCTTTCAGGAACTGATTTTTATCTAGTTTATTCTTAGAACCACTTTCATTGCCAAGGGCTTAATTTGGAATTAAATGAGCCTTATGCTTAAGTAATTTATTCTCATTAGTTTGCCAAAAATGAGTCTCATGATGGGTGTAATACTCCAAGGCAGAATGTTTACATTTTTGTTTCATTGAGATTTACATATTTCTTTTCATTTTCACTTAAGTCCCTGAAAATGCGATCAGAAGACTATATTGAGTCTGTGCTCATCATGAGTGGTTTTCCATGTACTATGGGGAGAGTTGTGTTAGGTGGGTTAGTTTACATGCATTCCTTGCATTATGCTTCTCTCTTGTTCTTTTTTGTTTGTTTGTTTTGTTTCGTTTTCTTGTTTTTTGTGTTTTTTCTCTTTTTGTTTTTTTGTTTTATCCAAGAGGATCATGGGAGAAAACAGTACACCACCACAGGCCTCCACAAAAGTACC
>JADRCD010235452.1:0-14167 GCA_019843815.1 Montemys delectorum
ACTTTCCCTGGGAAGAACCCCATGGCTTTCCAGATTTCCTTTTCCCCAGGTCTTATAACTTCTTTTATTGAATTCTTTATGGACAAAATCACATGCTATTCTTTTTGGAATGGGACCTCTCATTGTGTCCCCACCTTGAGGGTACAACCAGCAAACCCTCCTTCAGGATGGAGAAACACATGCTTGAGAGTACTTGAGAGCTTCTGGCATGAAGGTCATCCTCTTTGACTGAGTGTGCCACTCTGGAATGGATGCATTTGGAGGAGCTAGGGAGGAAAGGGATGCCCCCGTGGCCAGCCAGATCGATCAATGGGGGTATCAGATACTGCAGCCAGGTGGCCTTTATAAAGTCTAGAAGGGTCAGTCCATTCTGAGGGGCACCTGTCCTGATTGGGACCTGTGTTGGTCAAATTCCACCCTTGAAGTCCTGGGATAGGATTTGTTCCCCTCATAGGGCCCCAGACTTGCCTAGTTTGCCTCTTCTCCTTCCCTTCCCAGCAGATGAAGGATACTGGGCCCTCCCTGGCCCTGTGGGCTGGGAGGTCACTCTCCCTTCAAAAGCACAAAGCCCTCACTGTACTCTGTAAACAGAAGAAAATGCAAATGGTGTCCCGGGTGTGACCAGTCCTGAGCCGGGGAACTGGCCTGCACGGTTTTTCTCTTGTGGTGGCCTTGGTTGCCATTTCACAGGGCTGAAATATTGAGCGCCAATGAGCACTGTTACATGTGAATATTAGCACGTGAGCACAACCACCAGCTGGGTTATGAGTATCATCAGCCCAGGAGGCTGCAAGATGGTGTGTGCCCGGAGGTACCCTGAAAGCCTAGTGATCAGGATTGAAGGCAGAGTAAAAAGTACAGCTCACCAAAGCTCCCCACATTTAACTGAGCAGGGAGGTATATACCTGTGATGCCAGTGCTTCAGAGGCCACGGCAGGAAGGTCATGCTTCTCTTGCTTTGTGATTCCTGGCACATAGGCTGGGCCAGGCCAAGCCAAGTCTCATGGAGCTTGCCTATCAACCCTTGAAAACCTCTAAGAATGGTGGATGGAGCTTCCTTTGTCTTATAGATTTAAAGATTCTCCGTTGGAGAGGTCACCATGTTGCGTATGGTATGATACTTTAACTTTCCCGCCTCTCCACTTGGGACCCCTGCTCTGCTATTCAGTTATCTTTCCTACTCTCTCCTGTCTCCTCAGATGGGACTCCTCATTGTGACCCCCTATGGCCATGCTCTTAAAACTCTCCTACTACAGATCCTGTGAGGGGTAATGTTATCTCAGCTTCTTTTTCTAAAATGTCTTTTATCTATTGTCTAACAGGGACTCCCTGGAGAAATCAGGTCTGTAGGGGGAGGTGCCATCTCATCCTTAGCTCCTTCCTGTTGCTCCCTCTGCCTCCCACCTGTGGTGAGGTCAAGAATCCTCTCCACCATACAATGCTGCCACCTCTTACTTTCACTCAAGTGCTTTGGGCAAGACACAATGAGCTGGAACGTCTGTAAGGGTCAGAGTAAATCCTTGTAGCTTCAAGTTGCTCTTGAGGGTATTCCTGGCACGGCTGCACAAAAAGGAACTACTAATACGGCCGTGTCCAGTAGCACAAAATTCTAGACACAGGGATACAAGATGAAGAGAATGTCACTCCTGTTTCTATTCCTTCACCTCTGGCTCCCCTAGTTTTAGAGTATTGGGGGCTGTGGCAAACACCACAACCAAAAGCAATTTGGGCAATGGAAGACTTATTTTATCATACACTCCCAGGTCACAGTCCATCACTGAGGGAAGTCAGAGCAGGAATTCGAGAATGGGCTTGAATCAGAAAGGACAGAGGAACACTGCCTGCTGGCTGCTGGCTCCATCTGGATTGCTTCCAGGCTCCTTCAGCTTCTCTTTCAGGAGTAGGCCACCTATAGTGACTGGGCCTTCTTATATCAATTACCATTAAAGGCAGGCTCACGGGGGGGGGGGGGGGGGGGGGGGGGGGTAATACCACAGGCCATTCTGATCTGAGAGTTCCCTCCTCCCGGGTAGTTCCAGGTTGTGTCAAGTTGACAGTAGACACTAACTAATACAGGCATCAAAAGAGCTCCCAGGGACCCAACCACCAACTAAGGACTAAACATGGTGGGACTGAAGGTTCTGGCAGCATGTGTCTAGTAGAGCATTGCAAATTCGATCATCAATGGGAGGAAAGGACTTCGGCCTTGTGAAGGTTCTGTGCCCCAGTGTAGGGGAATGCCAGGGCCAATAAGTGGGAGAGGGTGGGGTGGCAGGCATGGGGAGGGGGGCGGCAACAGGGGTTTGTTCTTGTTGTTTTTGTTTGTTTGTTTGTTTGTTTGTTTTTGGAGGGAAAACTGGGAAAGGAGAAATTTACATGTAAATAAAGAAAATATTCTAATTAAAAAAAAAAAGGTGGGAGGGGGATTCTTCTAACCTGGGGGATTCTGGGACAGTTCCCTGGAGATACATTCGGGTTCTCTCAGACTCCTCATGACAGTGGGTTGAAGAAACACTAGCTATTCTGAGGGTGAGGGCTATGGTGGCTGACTGCGGTGGCTATGGTGACGGTGATGGTGATGGTTGGGAAGGACAGTATTGACTGATGACGGGTGGAGACTATGTTGGGTGAGGACTGTGGTGACTGTGCTGCCTTTGCTGATGGCCCTGATGACAATCGTTGCTACGGTGACCACGGTTGCTCTGATGATAGTGATGACCAAGGGATGTGCTTACGTGATGGGGGAAAGGGTGGCACCCGGCCATGGAAATGTGCTCTCCCACTAGGAGCATATGCCGGAGGCGAGCGCTCACAAGCGAAGGCCCTCCTGAAGATTTTCCCTGACAAGGGACCTGATAGAGAAAGGGAGCACTGGGGTTGGAGCTCAGGGTTAGAGTGCTTCCCTCGTAGTCACCGTATTTCGGGTTCCATTCACGTCACTGAAAATAAAATGAAAAGGAAATGGAGATTACACTAATGTGCCTCAAAGCAAGGGGGTCGCCAATATCATTCCTAGCCTTAGGAGCCGCTGTATAACAAGCACCCTAACTTCTGCTTTGTTTTCAGCTTGCGATGGCATAGCTATATTTCTGTTTGAAGTAATCATATTTTTCCATTTGTTTTCCTCTACTGCTTTTTACAGGACCAACTAGTGATAGGTATACTTTTTTTTTTTTTCTTTTCAGCTCGGTAGTGGTAGTTTCCTCTTCTTATTGATGTGCCTCCTACCTCCCCCATCCAACGTCAATCCCTTCCATCTACCCCCCAAAAGAAGGTAGCGAAAGGAAGGGATTGTTGGGGTCCTGAGCCCGATGGGCAGTTAGAAAGGGCATGGAAACCAAAACAGTCATCGGATGTGACAGAGATTGACAATCAGGAAGTCTAAAGCAGAGTGGGAATGGAGGGTAAACAAGGGGAAAAGAGAGACGTACAGAGGCTGTGTCTACCATTACCCCTCCTGCTGAGAGGCACTGGAGAGACAGCCTCAAACGTTAAGTGCAGGTCCTGAAGAAAGGAGATGGTGCTGGAGCCTGAAGGAGGGACTGGATGTCAAGGAAGGAGCGACACCTCTCTCTGTAGAGTGGAACGCCCCACCTCAGGTACAGCAGCTTCACAGACCGTAGACGCTTTCATCACTGTAGGCAATGTATAGAGAGAAGTCTTCTTCCTGGTGTTCCTGGTACAGCTGACCATCGTGGCCCTGGTGGGTGGAATGACGTTGTTGACGAAGAAAAACAAGGTGTCTTCAGCACGGAGGTGAATCTGCCTCCGGATCAAGAAGTAGAACTGACCAACTGTAAGATCAGAAGGCACCAGGTATTTCTTTTTGTCCAGGTCTCCTATCCGAGCTTTGGGGGCTTTTTCCACTATCACCGGAACCCGGTCTGGGTATTTCTTTTGAATTTTCTCGCCCTCAGAGCAGCGCTTCTTGATCGGATGCTCCTCTTTGTACACAAACTTCAATTCTCCCGAGAACCGGGCTGGACCGAGCTGGGCTGGGGGGTGGGGGGGACCGATAGGCATACTTAATAATAATAATACTTAATAAAAGTAACCATTTGTATTAGCTACTTTTCTAGGTGCTGTGGAAAAATACCCAGTACTTCGGAGACAATTTAAGGGTGGGCTGGTTTTGGAACACAGTTTGAGAATACAGCCTATCATGGTGAGAAAGTAATGGCAGAAGGAGTAGGAACCATTTATTTGGCCACACTGCATCCATAATATCAGAAGTGTGCTTTCAGAACTGCGCAGCACCATCTAGAATGAATCCTGTCTCCCAGCCTCTCCTGTAGCTAGCTTACTAAGGTAATAACATTCTGCTAATGATTAGGAATTAGATGAATATACATAACTTCTGGGATGCCTCCATAAACGTGATTGATCAAATGCTCCTCAGTCCTCTGTGCTTTCTGATGCCTGAATGGGCTATGGATTCAGTAGTAGGAGGGCCAACAGCCACCTTAGTATATTGACACCTTAGTATATAGACAGTATAGGACAGTATATTCTTGCACAGTGTAGGACGAATTTTAAAGGTTGGTTTCTAAGGACAAATATTTCTTCAATATAATAAAATAGAGACAGATATTTTTTTCCATGTGCCAGGGGAACCAGTGGTAAACAAGACAATGTTTCTATCCCAAGGAAACTTACACAAATATCGAGGTGACTGACAATTAGACAGGGCTATTTCAGAAAGACATAGAGTATTTAGCCTAAGAGGCCAGCCCACAGTAGAAGTTGTGGTCTACTAAGTGCATTGGTACCCTAGGAAGTAGAGGCAGGATGAATTTAAGTGTAAAGCCCAGTGAGATCCAGGATACCCAGAGCTACAAATTGTGACCCTATCTTGAAAACAAAGTTTCTGGGCTGGTGAGATGGCTCAACAAGTAAGAGCACTGACTGCTCTTCTGAAGGTCCTAAGTTCAGATCCCAGCAACCACATGGTGGTTCACAACCACCCGTAATGAGATTGGACGCCCTTTTCTGGTGTGTCTGAAGACAGCTATAGTGAATTACGCCAGAGCTATCGGGGAGGATCAAGCAGGCCAGAACGAATGGGGCCAGAGTGAGTTGGGCCAGCAAAAGTCCTGAGTCCAATTCCCAACAACCACACACATGATGGCTCATGGCCATCTGTACAGCTACAGTGTACTCATACACATAAAATAAATAAAATAAATCTTAAAAAAAAAGAAAACAAAGTTTCTGAAGAAAACGACCCAACTCTAAACAGATAGGTCCAAGGACTGGACCAGAGGCTGGGGAAGGCATGAAAGAGTTGTCTTGCTTAGGGATCCTAGCAGCGGTTGGCACGTCCATCCTTCCTCGGGAGTTCCATAAGTGGGGGGTTGATCCTGAGAAGGTGCAGGTGCGGTTGAGGAAAATCAAGCTTGAGGAAGGCAGCCAGGTGTGATCTCTAGAGAGCTGCAGCTGTTTTGTGCAGAAACCACTGAAGTGGATCAAGTCAGAAGAAGCCAGATCAACTTGGCACCTACTGGGAAAGATTAGATTTTGATAAGAAACTCCACTCCAAAGGCACAGGGTTTAGTTGGGAGTGAGGAAATTGCAATCTTGAGGAAAAGGCAGCTTCACGTTAGGCCTGGCTTCTTAAGCTAAAAGAACATGCAATTAGGCACAAAATTGAATATTCATTAAAAACGAGATAGGGAATCAGAAGAGATGGAGCTGTGCCTTGGGAAAAGCCCGCTGATGCTAACCGCTCCCCTGGCTACGCCTGCACACAGGCAGTCTGGTTTCTTGAGAGATCAGTATTGTTTTACAAAACAAAAATCCCAGCCATTCGATTTTACCAAATGAAGACACAGGAGCCAAACACTGTGGTGAAAGCCCGCTAGCTCAGAGGAGGCAGAGAAAGCTGACCTTTCTACTCCACTGGAAGTCACAGAAGGGAAAAGCTCTTCCTCCTTCTCCACGTTGTAAATACCCTTTAACTTAAAGACCTTCCTTTCTGTTTACTTATGTTCACTCAGTCAGCCAGCTGCTTGCTCTGCCTCTTGACCTAGGGTTGACTTTATTTAGCTCTTGAATTAAAGGTGTGTTCTAGGGCTGAGCCTCACCACAAGTACTTGCTTAGAGTAAACAGAAAGCTCTTGGGTTAAAGGTGTGTGCTAGGGCTGAGCCACACCACAACAATGTGATCAAATAAAGGCAGTGTGGCGCAGAGTTGGGGATAAACTGAGTCAGTTTTATCTGAGACCAGAGAACCTCTAGGCAGCAGCAGATGAGAGAATGGGGCACAGGAAGAAAAAGGGTGGATCGGCAGGGCTGGCACTGGTCTCACTAGCTCTTAAGTGCTCCTTTACTCTGAGGACAAGGGCACAGCCCCACTATGGCGGGCTCAGTTAGGGGTTCTGGGAGAACACTGTGCAGTCTGAGAGCAGTAGCTACCAGCACAGGCCGGCAAGGAATTCCAGCCCTTTGGCCATTTGCATTTAGAATTCAGCAGCGCCGCAGAAGCTGGCCAGCTCGTGCTTACATTTTAATATTTTTAGTCCGGGTGAGCGTGTGGGTGCACGGGAGAAGGAACTAGCAAAGTGGTTTGGTTTTTAAATAAAAGAGTGAACTGCAAAAGCAGGCATCAGCAGAAAGCGCTAGGTCAAGAGCGCAGACACGCCCCCAAGCCACACCCCCAACGAAATGCCAGCTTCATCAGACTCCCACGTCTGGAGCGCGCAGGCTTGAGGGGATCAGGGGCGCGTAGTTTGTGTGTGAGAAAGGGGATGCTCAGGTCAGAGGCACAAATCTCCTCCGTTACCAGAAGGCGCGAGAAGTCAAAAGAGTCTCACTGATCAGGGGTGTGTGCACAGTGCAGCGGCGCGCGGATACTCTCCAGCACCATCCATAAAATTTTGAGGGGATGCGCGGATCGCGGACACGGATACTCCCCACTCCCATCCCCAGGTGCGGGATAATGGGGAGCGCGCAAGTCAGGGCCACAGATGTTTCCCCAGCCGCAGCCGCGGGGTCCTGAGAGGCCCATGCACACAAGTTAGGAACGCGCACTGCACCGGCGCGCGGATCACCCTAGACTCGGCCGTGGGTCCGCACAGGATTCTTGGTCCTGGAGCTCGGACCAGGCTTCAGCTGTAAGGCCGCTGTCCCCAGGGCGCGCGCACCAGGGACGCGCAAGGCCGGGATGGGCGGGCCCGGGGCGGGCGGGCGCGCGCTCCCGGGGGCGCGGCGCTGCCAATCGCAGACAAAGGCCGCCCAGCGGATCATGTGGTGCGGCGGGAGGAAGTGCGGCTTGTTTTCCCGGCTAGGTTCTGGAGCGGCGGGCGAGACGCGATGCGCGGGTACCCGGGAGCGAACGGCAGCGAGCCCCGATGAAGCTCGAGCGGCCCCAGCCTGATGGAGGCGCCTCCGTGGGAGCCGGTGCGCAATGACTCGCTGCCTCCCACGCTGAGCCCCGCGGTGCCGCCCTACGTGAAGCTCGGCCTCACCGCGGTCTACACCGCCTTCTACGCGCTCCTCTTCGTGTTCATCTATGCGCAGCTCTGGCTGGTGCTGCGCTACCGTCACAAGCGGCTCAGCTACCAGAGCGTCTTCCTCTTCCTTTGCCTCTTCTGGGCCTCGCTGCGAACTGTGCTCTTCTCCTTTTACTTCCGAGACTTCGTGGCAGCCAACTCGTTCAGCCCCTTCGTCTTCTGGCTGCTCTACTGCTTCCCCGTGTGTCTACAGTTCTTCACCCTCACGCTTATGAACTTGTACTTCACGCAGGTGAGAGACGCTCACCTGCCCGGGTCGCCCACCGGCCTCCGGGAGGGGGCAGATCTCTTCGACCGCAGGTGGAGAGGGTCGGGGCGAGGTGCGGGTTCTAGGGTACTGAGACCATCCATCCCATCTGCGGGCCCTATTCGCAGGCGACTCCCCGCTGTTCCCAAACGTAGGGAGGACCCACCGGGTGCCGGGAGTCTTCTGCGCACATCACATTCGGTGCTGATGCAAGGGGTGTCTGAATTCTACTTTCCCCCGTCTCCCTTGCTCATCTCAAGACACCTAGCCCTTATCCTGGAAGGCCATCTGTGCGTCGGCTCCACTTTGGGGCCAGGCACTGCCTGCTGGAAGTAATGATGGGACAGGCTTGGTTTTGATGAGATGTTTTGAACCTTCGGGATTAGGATCCCTACTGTACTGTGAATTAGTAACTCATTCCACAGGATTGCTTCACCAGGGCAGTCTGGTGGCACACCCAACTCCGCAGTTGCAGGAGGTTTTTGGCTTGCTGTCTGAGCTCATCGGAGAAGCCCCAAGAAATAAGCCATAAAATTGAACCTGGACTCTTTTACAGGACCAGCAGCTTCATTTTATGAGACTTGTAGTTAATAAGCTAAAGGGTTGCACGAGGGCTCTTTTGTGGCTGTGTCTTAATGAAAGTACAGTGATTGCAGGAGCCTTTACAAATACTGAGTAAAGCATTTAACAAAGGCTTAATGATACTGATGCTGCCCTTACCAACTCCAGTTCCCATTAGCTTTCCAGGCACTAAAATGTCCATTTTTCAGTAGTACTCTGCCCAAGGGGCAAGCTCTTATTGTGTCACCTGTTGGGGGTGATTTTCTTGTCTTCTTGGCAGAGGCCCCATACAAGCAGGCATTCCGTGCCTTTGAACAGTATCTCTATTTTTAAAAGAAAATGTTATTGAGGAAAAGATAACGGTCCTTGTTGGAGTGCAGGTCAGTGGTACAATCAATAATGGGCGACTAGCTAGGGTCACAATTGTTCTTGTATGGTGGAAACTGCTGATTGAAAATTTGGGAGAAGCCAGGCAGTGGTGGTGTACGCCTTTAATCCCAGCACTTGGGAGGCAGAGGCTGGCAGATTTCTGAGTTTGAGGCCAGCCTGGTCTACAGAGTGAGTTCCAGGACAGCCAGGGCTATACAGAGAAACCTTGTCTGGAAAAGACCCCCCCCCAAAAAAAAAAAAAAAAGAAAATTTGGGAGAAATATTTTTGACTAACAAATACCAAGTGTGTTGGTACACAGCTGAAATCCTCCGTACTTGATGAGTAGTGACAGCAGGAAGATCAGGGGTTCTAGGCCAGCCCCAGCTACACTGTAAGTTTAGGGCTAGCCTGGGCTATATGAGACTCTGTAGGGTAATCTAAAGGGGGAAGGAGGAGAGATATCAGACATGTTGGGTGTGGTGGTTCATACCTGAAATCTTAGAACTTGGATGGCTGAGCCAAGAAGATTGCTATGAGTTCCAGGGTAGCCTGAGCTACAGCATGAGACCCTGCATCCCTCCCCTAGTCAAATGTAATATTGAGTGGAGTGTGCATGTATGTTAATATTTAATAATACTTTATGTATTCAGTCTCTGCTTGGAGACTTTTTAGTGATCCTGTGGGTCAGCATATTTTCCAGTCCAGGGGTAATGGGCATGGCCTGTCAGAGTGCTGCTGTTAAACTCCAGTCCAGGCCGTTGGGTTTTGGGAAAGAAACATAGGTTTTGTAATTGGATGAAAATAGGGTGGTTTCTGCAAGATGCACGCGTCAGCTAAGGAGGTGTCACCTGGAAAACTATGTCTCAAAAGGATGTCCCTTTTGAGTATATTGCCCTGGCTCTCTGGCAGTCACATGCCAAGCCTGCTCTTAGAGTTGGATTAGAGGCCGACCAGCTGGCCGGCACATTTTCTGCACCATCTGCTGGTTGTTGAGTAAATGCTGAGCAAGGGGAAAAGTGACCAGGCAGACGGAGGAGGCCCCCAGTCACTATCCTTGTTTCCTTTATGCCCCCTCACTCCCACCCCATGGGCATTTTGTCTGAGGACTCAGAACTGGCAGGAGAAGGTGGCGCCGCAGTGAGGGCATTCCTAGCTTCCTGACAAGAATTCTCGTCCTTCTGGAGAGTTAGAAAAATTAGCTCTTGGACTCCAGCCCTGCTGGGCTGAAATGTGGATTTCCAGGGATCTCATATCACACCTTGTAAACCCACAAGTGTGCGGGAGGGACATGACTACCGATTAAGAAGTGTGTATTGGCTGGACCTGGGTGGTCCTTCTCTGTGGTCTCAGCCTGGTGGTAGGTGGAGACGGGGAGGATTGCTGAGAGTTCAAGACCAGCCTAGACTACAGAGTGAGAGTAATTCCAGCCCCCTCCAAAAGTATTCAGATCCAGTCGGGGTGATAAAATATGTACACACAGGCCTGCCAGTCGTGACTCAAGGGACTGAAGAGAGGGAGGGCTGGGCAGGGCAATTCCTACATCTCCAGAGATGGAGGTCCTGCGGCAGGAGGCGGGGTAGGAGAGAGCTAGATGGCTTAGGGGTTGGAAATGATCAAGAAAGAGGGTCTGGGAGGTAGAGGAAGCTGTCTCCTGTTGTCACAACCTTACACCTGGCACACTAAGGTCACTTAGCCTTCCTTGCAATCTCTGAGCTGTTTCTCCTCTCAAGACTCAGAAAGAGAAGGCATTACCCACAGAGTGAGTTGTCATCCCAGGTGGAATGACCCACCCCTGGAATGCCCCATGGTATTTTTGTTGTATACACACACACACACACATACACACACACACACACACACACACAGCGGTTTGGAGAAGGGTGTGTCCCACTCTCAGCCTCTTGCTCTCCTTCAAGGGCCTGGGAGCAGTGCCTTGCTTGGTAGCTCAACCTGTTGACCCTGGTCCTGCCCTGTCTCTGCCTCTGTGGGTGACTACTTTGTCTATGAGGTGGGCTTCAGTTTCCTTCTGGCCCACTTTCTGATTCTTTTGCATGAAGCCTGAAAAGTAGCAGGATCCCCTGTATCGTTTAACCACGAAGATGCTAGGCTGTGTGCCTACTAGTATCTTCTGGAGTCCCCATCTGGGCCGGTTTCCCTTGCGTGATGGGAGGGCCCTCTCTCCTACTGAAAACTGAGCCAGGAACAGGCACCACCCTGAGGCTTTCAGACTCGCAGGACTTCAGTACAGTAAGCTCTGCCAGAACTCTCTTAGTAAGTCCACCTTACTCTGATATCTATACCTATTGGACCCTATTCAGGCCAGCAAGTGCCTATTGAGGCTTCTCAGGGGACCCTGAAGGAGGTGCCCTCATGCCGGCAGGCTCATGAGACTCTCCATTTCAGCCTCACTTTCTGATATAGCCAGGAAGATGGAGGAGCAGCCAGTGACTGGCTTGGCCTGCTAATGAGAAGAAAGCTGTATCAGTGTGAGTGTGTGCTATCCCTAAACAGTTGGGCTTTATTTAGTATACAGGGTATTAAGGACCTGTTTTTCCCAGTGGTGGATCCTTGCACCAACTCCGTGGGACAGTTGAAGTTGCGTGTAAATTGCAGGGGAGGGCCAGACATACACAGAAACCTTGGACCTATAGTCTGATGAGCACCACATCATATCATTTTCTTTGTAGTTCTGGCAGGATGGGGACTTTGGCACTGAGGTGTTTCTGGGCATGGGACATTGTAGTGTCCCCCTTACCGGATTATAGGGGCAGATGGTCCAGAGCAAAAGGCCTCAGCTCCTTGCACGGGACAGGCCTATTTTCATAGCAGAGGCTGAAGGTCACGAGGTAGTTGGGGATCTGAAATCCTGGTTGCTGTGTGTACCAGACACCCTAGAAGTTTCTAGTCCAGGACTTCAATTTTGTAGACTCCTGAGATTGGCTGGTTGAGATGAGTACAGACCTTTTTTTCTTGAGCCCTATGACAAGGTCCTGCCATGGGAGGGGTGAGCTGTCTGTGTGGGAGAGGTGGTGTGGCGAATGGCCATTGACTTGGGAAATAGGAGGCATCAGAAAATCAAGTCATCTCACCACCAGGAAAACGGGATAGCAGATTTTGGACTGAGTGTATTCTTGTTATGGCTTCTAGCAGTCAGTTCAGTCAAAAATTATTTATTAAATACCTGTTGTATGTTGGACCTCTAGGAGTTGGGAGGGGGAAGCCTGTAGGCCTCTTGGTGATTGTGAGGTGACCTAAAGCTTGGCAAACAGACAAGGCAGCGCTTGCTGGTTCCCAGGTATCTCATGTCAGAGCTGGAACTATGCCTAGTCTGGGCTGTGTACTACACATAGCCCAGGTGCTCTTGGCCCTTGAGGCCCCTCCCCAGGCTCTTGGTCAGCTAGAGCTGTGTGCATTTCTTAGTTACGCATCTGTACAGCTGCATGTGTGACCGCAGGAGCAAAGTGTTGCCAACACCATATGTACTGAGTTGCTCCGTGTGGCTGCTTACCTGCCAGCGTCTGTGTGCATCTGTGAGACATTACGTGTGCATACTTGTGTGTATGTGTATACAAATGCCTGCGAGTACATGTACCTGTGTACCGGATGTGAACCCTTATATATGTCAGTGTGCTTGCTTTCGTATATGCCTGTGTGTCTGTGTGCCCCTTTGTTCATCTGTAAAAACTTGGCTGTGTGTACATGCTTGTATGTATTTTGGGTGTATACTCCTGTGTGTGTGTGTATGTGTGTGTGTGTGTGTGTGTGTATCTCCATGCTTATGTGCATCTTTGGGTACACGCTTGCTATGCATGCTTATGTGTGTCCCTCAATATCTGTTTGTCTACATCTGTGTGTGCCTTTGCATATTTGCATGTTCTAGTGTTTGGATAGCTGTGTGATGTGTGTGTGTGTGTGTGTGTGTGTGTGTGTGTGTGTGTGTATGTATGTTTGCCTGTGTGCCTACTCATGGAGAGCCCACATTCATTGTCAGTGTTCCTGCCCCCAGTGCCTCCTGGGTAGAACCTCCTGTCTGAGCAGGCCAGGCTCCTCTGTTGTCCCTCTAGTGCTGTCTTTGACTGTTTTTTGTTTTGTTTTGTTTTTGTTTGTTTGTTTTGAGACAACATCTCAATAGGTTATCAAGGTTGGCTTTGAACTTGCCAAATAGCCCAGACAGGCCTTGAACTCTTGACTCAGGCTCCTGAGTAGCAGCAGCTGGGCTAGCAAGCCTGGGTTACCAGATGTAACTTTAACATCTTTATTCCCTGCATGTTGTTTCCTCCCTTTTCCCAAACTTCCTTTGAATGCTTGGCCCTCTGGGAACAGGCAGACACCTCCCACTGTATTTTGTGGTTCAAGTCCTCTGACCTTGGCTTCCCTCAGAGGCTTGACTGAGAAAGCTGCACAGTAGTAGTTTAGTCACCCTTGGGAGCGCCTAATGCTGGTCCTTGCATTTAAGCCCCTACTTATCCGTGGTCAGAAAAAAAGATGTCAGGACGCGTGTCCTAAGTTGGTGTCATTGTGTGGATGAGTTTGGTGGGCCATGTCAGGGTGCATCTGCCAGCATCCCCAGGCTTGCCTGTCAGGCCCATCCCTGTTCCCTGTCCATTGGATGTTCCTCATGCCAGCCTCTCAGCCCTGAGCCCAGCATGGGAGTAAGCTAAAGCAGGGCAGGAAGCATGAGAAGGACTGAGCAGCTAGGCATTTCCCCATGAGGCACTCTGCAGCAATACCTCCCTGCCAGGATCTAGGGTTTGGGGAAGATCCGGTCTGTGTCTGCTTCCTTCAGCCCTTCCTGGTCACTTTGAATTTCCTTGTGAGGAGGAAGCCACTGACAGTCTTGAACTTCAGCTGGCCAGGGCTCCTAAGACAGAAAAATAGCTGCACCGAGCACTCAAGGAGCGCCTATGGGGCTCAGAGGCTCAGAGATTCTAAGTCGCTCTTCAGCTGAGGTTTAAGGTCTACCTGGGAGGGATGAGCGAAGCCTAGGAGTTTCTTCTTCAAGATGCTCATTCCCCAGGCATCCTGTAAAGATAGTGAGAATGGAAGGGATGCCAGGATGGCCAGGATGTCAGCCTGTGGCCTCAGGTTGTTTCTGTCACATCTCCCTTTACCTTATTGTATTTTTAAATAGTCCTTAGAAAGGTAAAAGGCATCCTTAACATACAGGCTTTTTTTTTTTTAAATTTATTTATTACATGTAAGTAAACTGTAGCTGTCTTCAGACACTCCAGGAGAGGGCATCAGATCTCATTACAGATGGTTGTGAGCCACCATGTGGTTGCTAGGATTTGAACTCAGGACCTTCAGAAGAGCAGTCGGTGCTCTTAACCACTGAGCCATCTCACCAGCCCTTTATAATTAAGTATACTGTAGCTGTCTTCAGACGCACCAGAAGAGGGTGTCAGACCTCATTATGGGTGGTTGTGAGCCACCATGTGGTTGCTGGGATTTGAACTTAGGACCTTCGGAAGAGCAGTC